>BQKZ01006345.1:12712-48258 GCA_036244855.1 Temnopleurus reevesii | reverse complement strand
TCATCTTTGTTTGTGTTATGATATTGTATATTGTATGTTCTGTATATCTGGTGGCAGCAGCTAATAAGACGTTTGTCTTCCAAGCTGTCTCCTCATTCTTTTAAATTTTATATATTTTTACCCTGTATGTATGTACTTTTTTAGCTGAATGAAATAAATTGAAATTGATTGAATTGATTGATATATTTGCAAGATGGGAGCTAATTGAAGAAGCTGACTATATATCAGCTAGCAGATGCAAACTTAATGTATCAATAAAAGTAGAAAATCTGGTAGTCCTGCCATTCCAGTGAATGTCTTTCCTTCAAATGTATAACCCATTGACAAGGAAATTTGATAATAGAAGGGACTACTAGGTTCCAGTTGTTAAAAGATTAATATGTATGCCAAAGATGATGTTTGTTTCATACATGTTTAATTACAATGAATTCTAATGAATAGTTATAAATGCATTGAGGTGAAAGGGACATGACAGCTTTATGAATTTACCCAGCTTTCACGCTTAATAAACTAGATGAATCCTCGACTGCGCACGGTCGAAATTTATGCCTCCGCCATCACGCAATCAGAAAGATATGTACGGCTTGTTTGTTCCATGCCATCAGAAATCAAAAACATTTTACAAATTTTGGGCACTGCGACCTTTAAACCAGCTATTTTGGGTGATTTATTACAGGTTTTTTTGCCCTGTGACCTTTGACCTTTAACCCACTGAACCCAAAATCTAATCACTTCATCCTCACATGCTTATACATGCTTGGGCCAAGTTTGGTCAAAATCTGTACAGCGGTTCTGAACTTATTGCGGTAACAAGCTATTTTGGATGATTTTTAACAGGTTTTGGGGCCTTGTGACCTTTGACCTTTGACCCATTGAACCCAAAATCTACGCAGTTCATTGTCACATGCTTATACATACTTGAGCCAAATTTGGTAAAAATCCGTCAAGCGGTTCTGAACTTATTGCGGTAACAAGGTTCGGACGGACGCACGGACATCCCGAAAACATAATGGCTCCGGCACCACCTTACGGTGGCGGAGGCATAAAAAAGCTGAAAATGTGTGTTATAAAATCTGTCTATTGAGGCCACCTATCTACCGTGGCCACGCTTTTGTTTCCTTTGACTGTACACAATATACAGAATATTCTCAGCAATGATTATAATTATTCATGACCTTTGACCTCTTACCTGTTCCAGTGGTGTGGTCCACAGAAGGCCCGGTATCTACTGAAGATGTTGAACCTGTCTGTCTCGTCCAATCAAATGTGTCGTTCTGTGACTGGGTATAGCCGCACCAGCCATCTTCAAAATCACAGTCCCACTCAGTAGTTTCTGTGTAGTGTTGACAAAGAAATTGTAAAAATTACAGTCCCACCGAAATGTTTCTGTGTAAGACAAATTCATTCTGAAACCCATATGATGATGATGATGGCCTCTTGTATTGCGCCGGTCTCCGCCACAGCTGGGCGCTCATGGCGCTTGATTACTCAAAAAATAGACAAGATATCAACAATCGTATTCTACTGAAACCAAGTATCTACTGAAGATGTGGAAGCAGTCTGTCTCGTCCAATCAAATGTGTCGTTCTGGGACTGAGTGTATAGCCGCACCAACCATCTTCAAAATCACAGTCCCACTCAGACGTATCTGTGTAATGATGAGGAGAGAAATCATCAAAATAATAGTCCGACTATGATGTTTCTGTGTAAGAACAATATCATAATGACACCCATATAACAATTTAGAAAAGATTTCAACAATTTATATCTACTTAGAGCCGAAATATCTACTGAAGATGTTGAAACAGCAAGTCTCCAACCATATTCAAAATCACAGTCCCATGCAGATGTTTCTGTGTAATGATGTTATCAAAATTATAGTCCCACTCTAAGGTTTCTGTGTAAAGACAACATGATCCTAAAACCCATATAACAATCAGAAAGAGATTTCAATTTTTTTATTCGCCCAGTATCTACTGAAGATATCAAGTAGTTTGTCTCGTCCAACCATCTGCAAAAAAATAGATTATAAAATCCTAATGCCCCGGTCACATAGGACCCCGGAAGCAACACGATTAACCCCAACTCGTTGTTCTGAGGCAGTTAACTGTGAATTAACAAAGAGTCGGGGTGAATCATGTTGCTTCCGGGGTCCTATGTGACCAGGACTTAAAAGATATGTATAAGTTTTGATAAATTGCAAATCTTTAATCTAAAGAAAGCTCGCTATCCAATGAAGATGTAGAAAGAGTCTGTCTCCAATCATTTTCACAATCACAATCCCACTCATATATCTCTGTGAAAGGAATATGAATAAAAATCATATACAGAATAGAAGTCAAATTCTGAAAGCCATTAGTTTCGTTGAGATTTCAAATATGTTTGTACCCTATCTACTGAAGATGTAAAAGCAGTCTGTTCCGAATCATTTTCAAAATCACAGTCCCAGTGAGGCATGTGTGTGTAATGATAAAGAAAATAGCTTTAAGTATACATTTCAAGATGTGAAACAAGATAAGATGGGATTTCAACTTCCTGTCATCTTCATCAAGCTAATAATATAAATCAAATGCCTCTTGTTAGTACCATTTCAGTTCTATTTCAAAGGCATTTCAAAGGCATAAATCTTGACTGCGCATGGTCAAAATTTATGCCTTATACATACTTAAGCCAGGTATGATCGAATTCTGAACTATTACAGTATTCTGAAGTTATAATGGTAACAACCTATTTTACAAGTTTTTTGTCCTGTGACCTTCGACCTTTTGACCACCTGAACCCCAAATCTAATCAATTAATCCGTACATGCTTATACAAATCTGACCAAAGATTGGTAAAAGTCTGTTCAGTGGTTCTGAAGTTATCTTAGTAACGAGTTCCGGATGGATGCACGCATGCACACAAGCACGGAAAACCCTAAAACATTACGGTGGCGGAGGCATAAAATCAAGTTATCAAGTAAGCTGATCAGGATTAAAAAAACACTGTCTTATGATTTTCTATTTACCATTGCAGAGGCCGTTGATGGTGATGAACGTATCATCCAACGCAATATCTCCCGTGTAGTTGCCTCCATACGTCGCCTCCACAGCGATCCTGTACGAATTCAGGTTTGACGTAGAAACGCGACCTTGGACCCATCTGTCGCCATGGTTACCCGACTCACTCCACTCCAGGGCCATGTTGCCATTGACGCCGTCGATGAGATAGACATTGAGATCACCCACACCTGCAAAACAATGGATTATAAGTATTACCTATGCCCATATAGCAAGAAGTACAAAATCAATAATTGGTTTAGAAAAAGCCTATGGGGGTGTTGTTCAAAAGTTACAATTGATCGCAAGTTGCAGGTGATCAGAACGCGGCAATCAAAATCATTGTTTCATGTGCGACTTGTTAAAAACGCAAACGTAAATGTGCGTTACAATTCGCAACAGATTTGCAGTTGATTTGTGATCAATTGCACTATTTCAAAGGTTCAACAAAAGTATTGGGATATCCAACATTTTAAAAAGATAAAAATTACTACTCTCTTGTTTAGCTTTCGCTATTTCAAACTTTGCATTACCAAAAAGTATGGCAGCCATCAGGAGAAGGGTTATACAGCAGCATCTCTTCACAATATAATGGCAGATGGTCCTTTTGCATTTGATGACAATACATAGGGAGTACTACATTGTTATTTCTGAGGGGTGTTGTAACTCAACATGCCCATACATGTGACACCAAAAGTAAAGCAGTCATGGAGGGAGGATTATGCCGCAACACATCCTAACAATATAATGGCAGAGTCCTTTCGCATTGATGATAATACACAAGGAACATTCTATCGTTCATTCTAAGGGGTGTTTTAACTTACCTTGCCCATACATATGATACTAAAAAGTAAAGCACTCATCAGAGGGAGGGTTTTGCAGCAGCTTCCCCTCAATATGTAATGACAGAGTCCTATTGCATTGATGATACTAAACAGGGAGTATTCCATTGTTATTCCGAAGGGGTGTTTTTACTAACCTTGCCAATGCACATAATAACAAAAAGTAAAGCACCCATTAGAGGGAGAGTTTTGCAGTAGCTTCCCCCTAAATATGTAATGAAAGAGTCCTATTGTATTGATAATACTACACAGGGAGTATTCCATTGTTATAAATAAGGGGTGTTTTTACTCACCTTGCCCAAACATATGATACCAAAAAGTAAGGCATCCATCAGAGGGAGGGTTGTATTCACTGATCAGCCAAGCAACGTCACCTACAACAAGTGTGCTGGTCTCAATGTACACGTAATGTCCTATGAATAGAAAAGAAAGGAAGACATCAAAATCAAATACAAACCAATGTATCAGTAATGTATCAGTAATACTCTAACGTCCTATGATAAAAAGAGAACATTAGAGAATGAATATTCCCTAGAACAAGTGTATAGACAGGATATATATAACTTGCTGGCTGACCATCATGCATTGCATACTACAAGTGTGCTGATCTCAATGTACACATAATGTCCTATAATAAGCAGGGAAACACATCAAAATCAAACATAAATCAATGTCTCAATAATGTCATTCTGCCACATAAGGCTTAAAGATTCAAGTTCCTTTATGTCTCAAGACTCATTTCAACATGAGGTTTCAAAACCTTTTGTTGTGGGACGCAAAAGGTTTTGAAACCTTTTGGCCATAGGTTTGTGTCAGTAGCGCTCATGATCGTTCAAAAAGGTTTGGAAACTCTAGTAGTTTTTTTTTTAAATATAAAAAAGGGGGGACAGACGAAAGCAAAAACAGGATCTGAGGGGCAGCCAATAGAACAGTCTTTGAATTAATAACTTTTTAACAAATACTACTACTAATACTAGTAATGTTGAGTTATTTCAAGGAGAAAATCTTTCGGAAATATCAGAATTTACCACTTGATGATGCGAGGGTGTGGTCTTTGCTTGGTCCTGTGGTAACACTGGGCGTGGCTCCCGAACTCCACGTCCAATCAAAATTATCTCCTGTCTGTGTGTTAGACCAATAGCAGTAGTCTGTTTCAAAGTCACAGAAACCTAGAAAAATAGGGACAATTATTCAAATGATATTATAAATGTGCTTAATTGCTATTTAAAGTTTAATAATCAATATACTCACTGGTAAGAAAGGAAAAAGCTATAGAAGCTCTAGAAATAACAAATTATAGCTTTGCAAATTTTCATCCTTGCAAACGGACTAGCCTGCAGAAGTATCAATGATGCAGGTATGCAATATTTTTCATTAGAAAAGCACCTTACACATGATGGGGAAAGTATATAGAACAAATGAAATAAATCCGATGAGGCACAAACTGATGTTCTATAGTATGCATAAATTCTCGCAAAGATATCTACACATCAGGGGGTTTTATTATCAATTTAATCATGCAATATTTATGGACAATACCATCTGGAAATTAGTGTTTTACCTGGTGGCGAACAGGCTCCATATCCGAATGTTATATCATCAATTAGCAGTAGATCTTACACAAATGAATCTTGCAAGCTTGCAAACATGGGTGTAAGCAAACAGGTATGCATTTTCAATTAAATCATGCAATATCTATGGACAATACCCCATGCGAAAGATCTGGAAAAAGTGTTTTACCTGGAGGGGAGCAGGCTCCATATTCGAATGTGATATCATCAATTAGCATGTCTGCAGTAGGTGTCACACCAACCACGGCTTGAAGTACAACCTTCATCAAAAGACAATAAAACGGAAGAGGTTTAGTCACAAAAAAAATAACAAATTGTAATGGGCAATGTAGCATGCACATTTTATTCATATTCTTATGTGATATTATCAGTCAGCATGTCTGTATGAGGTGTCACACCAGTCACGGCTTGAAGTACATGTACATCCTTTTTTACGCTTTCAAATTCCCTTCCCCTGGACTTGAAGAATGCCATTATTACAACCTCATTCAAGACAAACCCAAAAACTTATCTGTTTAACACCGCTTTCTGAAGACAGACATTCATTCATTACTTTGTTTCAATTTTTGTAAATCTTTTATGTCTCGTATGTTGTTTAAAATAATTCCTAGCTCATTCAAGTGCCTTGAGCATTTTATCAAAATGGATAATGGCGCTCTATAAATCTCAGGCATTATTATCATTATTACTATTATTATCATAATTATTATTATTATTATTATTATTATCATCAGTATCATTATCATTATTATCCTTCATAAAAAGATAAGAAAATAGAAGGGCAATGTATCATACCAATCTCAGCTTTCGGTACAACATTTAACACACACACAAACAATTTTAGTTAGGCACTGCTACAATGATTTCTTTATAACCAAACTTTGGCATGTTTAAAAGAAGAAGGTCAATATTTTCATCAAAAAGTCTTTTCTAGTTACCCTCAAGGTAGTATTTCATTTCAAGGTCATATTTCAATTTTTAAAAAAGTCTTGTTTAGTTACCCTGAAGGTAGCATTTGATTTCAATGTCACGCTCGCAAACTGCCAATCATCCGACATCACACCGGAGGTCGACTTCCAGTACGGACCAAGGAGAGCGCCCTCTACTGACTCCCAGACGGCTATGTATCCTGCATCAGGGTCATCGTGAATATGGTACCAAAATGTCATGCAATCGCCAGTCTCCGTTGCATCGTAAGTGGGACTGTACATCAATGCTTGATCACCGGGAACGCGATCGGAGGTTGTGTTCGCGAACAGAAGATATCCTTCAAAAGAAAAAGATAATATAAAAATTGGGTTGTGCATTCTTATTCCCCTGTGGCATCATATACAAAGGGTCATTATGGATGTGATACTATAGTTTCATACAATCGCCTGCCTCTGTAGCATTGTAAGTGGGACTGCACATCAAGACTTGGTCACCAGGAACGCGATCGGAGGTTGTGTTCGCAAAGAGAAGGTATCCTTCGAAAATAAAACTTAAATAATAAAACTTGGGTTGTGCATAATTCTTATTGGCCTGTGGGATCATATTGTGGAGGGGGGGGGGGGTTACCATGGGTATATACTTAACTACCCACAGATATAATAGTTATAAAATTATAATCATTATCATCTCTACTGATTATAACTTAACACTTACCATTAGGAGTTCCTGTGGTGTGATCATTGTACAAATCCCCATGTGGAACTTCAGATGCCTGATCTCGAACCCAATCAAAATCATCCAAAACAGCCTCCTGACTCCAGCCACAGTTGCTGCTTTCAAAGTCACAGGTTCCTATCAAACAAGAATTCAATTCAATTCGTATTTATTCCATTCAAAAGTAAAAAAAGCAATTTCATGTACAAGGTAAAATGTACATTAAAATCAAATGAGGAGACAGCTATGTGATGCTGCCGCCAAATGAACCAAGGAACATAACATAAAATTGTACATAAAAATAAAAATTAAAATATTTATATAAACAACAAAAGACAATTTGAAAAAAAAACACTAGCTGGGAAAACTGTAACATGTGATATTCTAGAGTTATCATTATAGAAATCTAGGTTACTACCAGAGAGAGGTAACATTACTCAAAATGCTTGCAGTGGACTTCATTAAACATGTGATATTTATAGCTAAATTCTGGAGTTATTATTATATGTGCTACATTATCACTATAGAAAGGTAATGGCTGTAGAAATTGGATAAAAAAAATAAGTGTGGCCAATTTGAGGAGTATTACTGATCGAGTTTGGGTTCAGAGTTCAAACTTACTGGATGCCGGGCAGATTCCGTCGAAATACTTGATATCGTCGATGGCGATGTCACTCTCAAATGATGACCCAACTATGCCTTCAAATATAAACTGCAAATAAAGTGGAAAAAAGAAATCAGAAATAATTCAAGATATACGTGACAAAAATCCAGCCATTTCTTAAACATACAACCTATTGCTTGTTTGGAGGACAGCCTGACGTACATTACAGTCTAAAACAAGATCATCTTTTATACACATTGGTTGCTCTAGTCATATCTGCATTTTTTGCAATAGCAATGTCACTCTCAAATGATGACCCAACTGCAGATAAATTGGAAATCAGAAATCGGAAATAATTAAATATATATGACCAAATTGAACCATTATACTTTGCATGCATTGCTTAATAAAAATTGTAGGATGAGCATACATATAGCCGTTTAATTATATCTTTAAAAAAATGTCATGACAAAAAGAAGTTTTTAGCCAAAATTTAAACCCATGTTGAGGACTGTTTTAAACAGAAAATAAGAAGTAAATTCTGCAAAACTTTTGTATAAAATATTAAATATATGTGAGTCTAAACAGTGATTTAAACCAAATCAAATGTACACAAAACATAAACGAAGCCAAAATATTTTTTTTAGCTTCATACCTTGAAAACTTATAAATGGTTAAAAAAAATGTTTGTTGTTGTTGTGGGGGGAGGGCAGTAAAAGTGAATTGCTTGCAAATGACCACACTACAAAGTATCATCATGACCAACCCATCTAAATTTTATATAATTTATTTCTCTTGTTAAATATTGTTATGATTTGTAATTTTGTTTGTTCTTTTTATTGAAGTGATAAATAAATTTCAATTTCAAGTTCGAGTGCAACTTCCCACTCGCACCCACCTTGAAGTTATTACAACCAGAATCGATTTTCAATTTGGTAACATTGCGTTCATTTGGAATACTCTTTAAACATTATCAAAAATTCTATTGTTGCCTATTTGAGGATGGAATGATGATTGATAAAATTCCTGTCCTGAATGGGTTAATAATGGCACCCACCTTAAAGTTATTACCACCGGAATCGATCGTAAGATGTGACACGATCCATTGATTCCCAAAATCCTTTTGGCCTTTTGAGAAGATGGTAGTCTCTGTTCCAGACACATCGTCAAATATCTTGATGTTAAGTGTTCCCATAGTGCCCCCATACATATGGTAGTAGAATTCAAGACAGCTTCCGCCGGAGTCGGTTCCGTTTTGGAGAGCCGAGACCAATCTTGCTTTTTCGTTTGGAAGCCGCGGGCTGGAGGTCTCGATAAAGATGTAAAACCCTGCAAGAAATAATAAACACAAGAATTATCGAGATTTGTGAAACATTGTGCTGATAATCTGGAAAATGAAACCTGCATGTGTGTCAATTTTCACTTCTTTCAATAAAATTTGAGACAGCTTCCCTCAGAGTTGGTTGCGTTCTGGAGAGCGGAGACTAATCTTGCTTTCTCGTTTGGAAGCCACGGGCTAGAGGTGTCTCAATAAAGACATAAAAAACTGAAAGGTACAACAAAGAGAAGAATTGCTTAATAATTCATGCATAGTTATCACATTTAAAGAAATACTACACAAAACATGTTAATTTTATCTTCCTTTAACAAAATTCAAGACAGCTTCCGCCGGAGTCGGTTGCGTTCTGGAGAGCCGAGACTAATCTTGCTTGTTCATCTGGAAGACGCAGGCGGGAGGTCTTCATGAAATCGTAAAATCTCACAAGATAGGATAAAGACAATACTTATTAGATTTTTAATACATAGTGTTAACTCTACAGGTATGTCATTTTCATTAATTATTTTGATAAAATTTGAGACAGGTCCCATCGGAGTCCGTTGCATTTTCGAGAGCCGAGACTAATCTCGCTTCTCATCTGGAAGCGGGGCAGGAAGTCCCGATATCACATAGAACCATGAAGGACACAACAAAGACATAAGGAGACTACCTAAAACAGACTGATACAAATTAACACCAATTAAAAGTAAAAATTTAATATTGAAGGTTACAGATTTTGCCCTGGGTTGAGTGCAGTAGAGAATGTAATATTTTCTGACTGTTGCTACAGTAACTGTTGAAGAGCTATTACTGTCGCTTCAAAAAAGTTAATAAATGACACGCTTCATTTTTTTAAATCAAAGTTCGGCAATATCCATCCATGATCAGTTGAAGACCTAAGAAGACCAATTAAAACAGACTGCTACCAATTGATAACAATTCAAAGTCAAATTTTGATATTGGCATGATTTAGATTTTGCCCCTGGGTTGAGTGCAGCAGAAAATGTCATTAGGAACTGAACCAAAATTGCGATGGGCAACATCCATCCATCATTAATTCAAGACATAATTAGACCAATTAAAATACACTGATACTTATTGATACCAATTCATAGTAACAAAATTTAACATTGATGTGATTTGGATTTTTGCCTTTTTGGTTGAGTGCAGCAGAGAGAATGTAATTATTACCTGAACCTGAAGTGTGATCACTAGACGGTCCTGTATTCGCAGACGTTGTAGCCCCCTGAACTCTCCACCAATTAAAATCATCAGCCGCATCTTGGTTGTGTGAACACAAATTGGTGTCAAAATCAGATAGATATTGGCATGATTTACATTTTGTCCTGGGTTGAGTGCAGCAGAGTGAATGTCAATATTACCTGAACAAGAAGTGTGATCGCCAGAAGGCCCTGTATTCGCAGATGTTGTAGCCCCCTGAACTCTCCACCAATTAAAATCATCAGCCGCATCTTCGTTGTGTGAACACAAATCGGCATCAAAATCACATGAATATTGGCATGATTTACATTTCGCCCTGGGTTGAGTGCAGCAGAGTGAATGTCAATATTACCTGAACCTGAAGTGTGATCACTAGACGGTCCTGTATTCGCAGACGTTGTAGCTCCCTGAATTCTGGACCAATTAAAATCATCAGCCACATCTTGGGTGTATGAACATAAACCGGCATCGAAATCACACGATGCAGATCCTGTGATGGTAGTTGGCTCAGCGTAGCTTGGTTGAACTGTATCGGAAAGAGTTTATAAGTTTCTTTTAATTGATTCAGCACAGGAATTATTTTGCAACAAATTCAATCACTCTTCCTTTCCTAAATTGGCAACACTGAAAATTTTATTCTCTTTTCAAAATGTTTCAATTATATACTAAATTACCCAATTGAATCTTCATTGCCAAAAAGTGTGTTAAAAAGTGAAAAGTTGTCAATTAAGGATTTTTAACATGTTTAATATGTTGCCAATTTAAGGATTTGTGACAAGTTAAGTGATTATTTTGATTAAAGAAATTCTCTGCAATAAATTGTAAATAATGGCACAATAGGAGAAATGGGGTAATTGTCTTTCTCGTTCGTCTCATTGAAATGGTATATTTTTAAGAGCCCTGCTAGAAAAGTTATTGAGCCAAAACACAAAATGTGGTCCACTGTTCTGAAAGCGTTTCACACATTGGTTGAGTGTAGCTAGGATGGGCAGTAATGAAAAGAGTTCAGTGAATTAAGATATTTTTAAGAATTAAGATATTTTTATAATCTAACACATTGGTTCAGCATAGCTTTATTTCAAGAATCTACAAATCATGCTAAAGATATAATGGTGAAATATACACATTTGGGAAAGTATTATATTGGACAAATACTATGTGTAAACTTTGTGTATCTTTCAAAATTTTCCAGAATTTGTGGGGTTTTCTTATTTGAAAAGGTCTTAAGCCTATGACCATGATTCCGATGAAACATAAATGAATTCAGCATAATATATGACTTTGAAGCAAAGAAACATTCTTACCTTTCTGAAAACACTTTAAATACAAAGAAACGGATAAAAAACTTTCCATAACCAACTTATGCATTGACACACTAATTTCTATCACAATTTTGCACCTCTAAATATGCATATTTGCTACAAACATTAATAATGAAATAATAGATTTCCGTTCTTACTGGTGCACGAGCCCTCTGTAATGTCGATGTCATCTATTGCAGAATCACCGTAAGGAACACTGGTTAGGATTGCTGCNCCGCGGGCTGGAGGTCTCGATAAAGATGTAAAACCCTGCAAGAAATAATAAACACAAGAATTATCGAGATTTGTGAAACATTGTGCTGATAATCTGGAAAATGAAACCTGCATGTGTGTCAATTTTCACTTCTTTCAATAAAATTTGAGACAGCTTCCCTCAGAGTTGGTTGCGTTCTGGAGAGCGGAGACTAATCTTGCTTTTTCGTTTGGAAGCCGCGGGCTGGACGTCTCGATAAAGGTGTAAAATCCTGTAAGATAGGATAAAGAGAGGAATCATCAGATTTTCTTTGCATAGTTATCTCATCTGGAAAATACCCGCTACAGGTATGTAATTAATAACTTTTTTATAACGAATTACGACAGATTAGTCCTGCAAGGATGTTCACTATGCTTGTCACAGTGGCTTTTAGTCAGTCCTGACTGTATCCAATTAAATCCTTGACTTTGATTGGAAAAAAATCCAATCTCTCACTGTTGCTACAGTAACTGTCATAAAACTACTATCAATGCAAAGAAAATTCATGAAATGCCCTCCTGGAAAGTACTTTATCAAAGTTTGGCAATAAACTTTGGGCCCTCCAGAAAACTATTCTTTATCAAAGCTTGGCAATAACCATCTGCCATGAGTTGACGACATAATTAGACCAATTAATACAAATTCAAAGTCAAAGTTTAATATTGGCATAATATAGATTTTGCCCTGGGTTGAGTGCAGCATTTAATGTTATTAGGAATTGTGATGGGTAACATCCATCCATCATTAATTCAAGACATAATCAGACCAATTCAAATATACTGATACTTATTGATAACAATTCAAAGTCAAATTTTGATATTGGCATGATTTAGATTTTGCCCCTGGGTTGAGTGCAGCAGAAAATGTCATTAGGAACTGAACCAAAATTGCGATGGGCAACATCCATCCATCATTAATTCAAGACATAATTAGACCAATTAAAATACACTGATACTTATTGATACCAATTCATAGTAACAAAATTTAACATTGATGTGATTTGGATTTTTGCCTTTTTGGTTGAGTGCAGCAGAGAGAATGTAATTATTACCTGAACCTGAAGTGTGATCACTAGACGGTCCTGTATTCGCAGACGTTGTAGCCCCCTGAACTCTCCACCAATTAAAATCATCAGCCGCATCTTGGTTGTGTGAACACAAATTGGTGTCAAAATCAGATAGATATTGGCATGATTTACATTTTGNAATAGCCACTAGCATTGACTTGCATACAATATCTACGCACACACAGTGATACGAACAAACAGAGGTGACAGATTGCACGATATTTCCATATTTTCCTGCCCATAGAGCCATGTCAATTGATTAGCATTCTGTTCCCTTGCAAGTTTCCACAACGCATTGCAAGCTACTACTTCTATTTCCACCAATACAACACCAACAGTGTAATGAGCATTTACCTTGATTTATTGCTACATAGATGACAGTTTATTATCATTTGATAACATTACCACAAACACCGCTGTTGGATAATAATAGAAATTATAATTATGATAAGAATGATAATAATAATAATAATAATACCTCGTCAACGTCATCAAAGTCAACAGTAACCTGCGCATACATCCACGTAAACTGATCAGCATTTTGCTCCCCTGCGAGTTTCCATAGCATATCACGAGCAAGAGTGCCCGAACCCCTTGCCGTATAAACCGCAAGCTCTCCAGTATCTACGCCAAACATCATATACCAGAAGCTTAGGCAGCGCTGTCCCGCTAGGCTGGGGGCACCGAGGAATAGGATCGCCTGCTCACCAGCGACTCGTGGAGTCGAGGTTTCTACGAACATGTAATACCCTGCGATGGAAATTGACAGAAATGATGAAACATTTAACAAATGTTCTTGCACTTGTTCTGGCTCTACTACAGTAAAATGGAAGATAGAGGAAATTAGCTTCTGATCTTTCATTAACTAATCATCTTCCAAAAAAATAGGCAGTGTTGCCACGCTAGGCTGAGTGCACCTAGGAATAGGATTGCCTGCTCACCAGCGATTCGTGGGGTTGAGGTTTCTACGAAAATGTAGTGCCCTGCGATGAAAATTTACGGTAACAATGAATTATTCTGTTATAGCTCTCCATTAGTAAAATAGAATGCCAATATTGTTATAAAATTAAAATAGGCTTCATATTTTCAATTAAGTTAATCATATACCACAATC
Organism: Temnopleurus reevesii; assembly: GCA_036244855.1. NCBI lineage: Eukaryota > Metazoa > Echinodermata > Echinoidea > Temnopleuroida > Temnopleuridae > Temnopleurus > Temnopleurus reevesii. Next base: position 34,286 of record BQKZ01006345.1, on the reverse strand, counting down.
TTAGGTTGCATTGTCCCATCAGGAGTTGTGCAGTGAGGAATAAAATTGCTCACTCCCGATCCAAGATGAGAATGTGAGTACATGACGCATTTGTCGTACAAATCCATTGCTTTCTCATGAAAAGTTCTCTCTTTGCATTACCCTTTATAACAACATCTTTGTTGCACTATCTATTTGCCTTATTAAGCAACAAATAATTTATAATTAAGTTCAAAGCTTCTATCGATCTTTAATTTTGCGGCTAGCTTTTGTCATTTCCCAAGAAGTTTCTCATGTCAAATGATGTTGTTTGGAGTTTTACTCTGTCTCTCCGTCATTTGAGCCTTGGTCCATATATCGGGGACAAGACAAATGCATAATATTAGACTTGAGAAAGTCCACAGGAAAGGACAAAACTAGCTAGAAAATCAAAAGATCGATCCTTATTCTATTTGATCATACCCAGCCCATGAAAGTCTTCAGTAGTATTTGAACAAATAATTTCTATCAAACCATATGCACCAGCTCATAGCTTTTATGGTCTAATACACGTGTCTCTAGTTAAATTTGTATCGTGTCGTTCTTTCGGAAACATGTCTCTATGTTTTCCTTTCTCCATCTCTTTCTATTTTACATATTTCAAAATTAACATCTATATATGGTTTGAGTAGAGTAGCCTACAGCCTACAAGCAAAGCTTCTTTAATACTGGGTCACTCTGTTTCCCCAAAATAGAAATTTTTTCTCTTTTCTTTTACTGTCATAACTAAGGTTTTACATTTACGTACAATTTCGAAAATCTAATATTTCAAAACAATAATGTGTATTAATCTCAAATTATGTATATTACATCTATTTTGTTATACTGTATTTATTTGTATTTTGTTGGAAATGAAATAAATACAACGAAATGAAAAAAATGAAATATGCATAGTCCTCCAAAATGGCCGACTACGATGTAATACATACCTGATGCTGTTCCGAGCGTGTGGTCTATGTTGGGCCCCGTCCCAGTGCTGGGGGTCGTGCTCTGCTGGCGCAGCCAATCAAAATCATCCGCTGGAATGTTATCCCACACGCACATCCCACTCTCGAAGTCACAAGAGCCTAGACGAAAAATATATATAAATTGAAGCATTATATTGTAAAAATAAATTTGAAAATTTTGATGAAGTAGCAAATAAAATCATCCACTGGGGACATTGTCCAACATACACATCCCACTCTGAGAGTCAGAGGAACCTATATAAAAAATGTATACAAATTTATGCACTTTATTGTCCAAACAAATTTGGAAAAGTTTGATGAAGTAGCAAATAAAGTCATTCACTTGGATATTATCCCACATGCACATCCTAATCTCGAAGTCACAAGAACCTACATGAAAAATATATAAAAATTGGAGCACTATATTGTCAAAAAAAAATTTGGAAAAGTTTGATGGCGTGGCTGATCATATTTATTAAGTTTCCAACATTCTTAACTCTTGCGGTATGGCGCGACGCTTGAAGTGGCGCGATAAGATACAACATATTGTGCGGCAAGCCACTGTCAGCGGCTTGCTCAGGTCAGTGTAAACAAACAAGAATATACAGGGATCCACCAATGAAGCTTTCATACAATATACCTTATGCTAATCTACATGACCTCTGAACTTGTTTCAAGCCAGCTCTCCGTCTGAACACAAAGCAAAAACTTTCCCTATGTATTCCACATTTTCCCCAATTTTCTGCATTTATTCCGTACAGATATAGGGAGATTTGGAAACTGAAATTTTGTAGTGAAAGAGTTATAAACAAAGGTATGCAATGTCACATATAGACACAGATTGCTCGAGGGTATAGTCAACATCATCATAGCCAAATTATCCCTGGAACTATTACCGACAACACAGTCAAATTGGACACATCAATAGTACCAATTTGATCTTTTAATTCTACTTTACTGATTCGATTAAATTTTATTTCAGATTTGGCAGCATAAATGTAGGTGAAAAATTTACTTTTCAATTTCAGCTGATATGAGTTCAACATTCTTAAAGAGATATAACCTCACCTAATGATCCGCATGACTCAAGACTATAGTCGACATCGTCGATCGCCAGGTCACCCCTTGGTCCTGCTCCGACGACACCCTCAAAGACGAGACGAAACACAGCCGAACTGGACACACTCACAGTGGTTCTTGGTTCATGTTTGGATTTGATCAGATTTCATTTCAGTTTTGGCGGCGTGGCTGAAAATGTGACTCCAAGTTCAGCTGATCACGATCATTCCATTTCCAACATTCTAAGGGGTGTTTCTACAGAGTTGTAATTGATCGCAAATCAACTGCAAATCAGTTGCAAATTTTAACTTGCATTTTCTTTTGCACAGGGCCAGTGATTTTTTATTAGCACATTCCCATCAACTTCAACTTGTGATTTATTGCAATATTCTAACATCCCCCTAAAGAGAGAAATATAACCTTACCTAATGATCCGCATGGCTCTATTCTATAGTCGACATCATCTATTGCCACATCTCCCTTTGGTCCTGTGCCTACGACACCCTCAAAGACTATACGAAATACAGCAGAACTTGATACATTGACTGCTGCGAAGAACCATGTATCCCCAAGGTCTGTTCCATTTTGAGTCCACAGTGGCACTGTGTCGCCCTCAAGCTAGAAGAAAAGTTGATGAAGAGGTTACAATGTTGGCAAGGAATTGTTGCTTTAACAATTTTAATCAATACCTCAGGTAATTTTCCTACACACCTTTGCATATTTACTTATCACACATAGTGGTTGTTGCTCAAAGGTTGCAATTGATCTTAAGTTGCAGTTGATCGTTACGCGCCAATCAAAATCATTGTTTCATGCGCGTCTTGTTAAATGCGCACACCACGCGCGAAAGAAAATGCGCATTACAATTTGCAAAGTTGCAGTTGATTTTGAGCAACACCCCCATAGCGAGTTACTTGAAACAGAAATGAGGAATTTACAAAAAAAGTGGAATTCAAGAGAAAAAATTTGAAGATTTCAAACTACAGACACAAGGGTACTATTCGTCTAACTAGACTTTCCCTTGGCCAAGATCCTTACCCTTAGTTGTTACCCTTAGTTGCTAATAAGACGTTTGTCTTCCAAGCTGTCTCCTCATTCTTTTAAATTTGATATATTTTTACCCTGTATGTATGTACTTTTTTAGCTGAATGAAATAAATTGAAATTGAATTGAATGTAGGTTAATTTGGTACAGAATTGGTGCGTTAACAATTTTTAAACAAATATTTTAGGCCATTAACCTATACAACATTACATTCATACGCAAATATAAAAGTTATTTTTGACATAGCAATGAGCCGAGTCGAAGAATAAAGAGAAATTCCAGCAAATGCGGAATTTGAGAGAAAATATACAAATATTTTTATCTTCAACTGTAAGAAGGCATGGATTGGTATTCTCAGATTTAAAGGGACATCATCATTGTGGTTATTACTATTAATACGATTATGTGCAATGATTATCTTACCATAACATTAAGTGCTCCCATCTGGTCGCCAAACATATGATAATAAAACGTCCAACAGGTATCGTCTGATCCCTTCACAGAAGGGTCAAAATACGGAGTAAGGATGGCCGCCTTTTCTCCCATTTGCTGGCTTGCAGCATTGATGTATAGATAATGACCTAGGAGATGAGAAGAGAAGATAAAAAATGAAAAGGAAATGATAAATATACAGAGTATAGAAAGTTGATGGCAAAAAATATTGATTATAAGATGATAGAATGTGTAACAGGTGTCAGAAGATCCTTTAAAGGAGGGGTCAAACTACGGAGTAAGGAGAGTCGCCTTTTCTCCCATCTGCTGGCTGGCCGCATTGATGTATAGGTAATGACCTGAGAGATGCGAAGAGAAGATTGAGAGAGAAAAGAAATAAAGTGAATGGAGAGAAGGAAAAAGGAGAAAAGTGAGGATTGATAAATTGAATGCAATAAGAGAACATTTAAGGTCCTTTAATGGACGGGTCAAAATATAGAGTGAGGAGGGTTGCTTTGTCTCCCATTTGTTAGCTGGCCGCATTGATATATAGATGACCTTGGTTGGTGGAAGAAAAAAAAGAGGACAGACAGAAAGATAAAATGCTAAATTGAGTGTCATAACAGAACGTTTAACATGTTTTAAAGAGATCCTTTAATGGAAGGATCAAAATACGAAGTAAGGAGAGTCGCCTTTTCTCCCATTTGTTGGCTGGCAGCATTGATGTATAAGTAATGACCTGGGAGGGTGAAAGAGAACATAAAAGGAGGAAAAAGAGAACAGAAAGAAGACCAAGGAGAAAACTAATGATTGTTAGATCGAATGCTATAATAGAACGCATAACAGGTTTTGGATAATCCTTCCATGTACAGTCATAATAGGGAAAGAGGATGTATGATAATGCAGAAAATTGTAATCATAATTATTTTAATCAGCTTGCAACCTTCCTTAGTATGAAGGTGAACTATTTTTTCACAAAGAAATTGTGAAGGGAAAAACTCAATATCATCATCTATCATCATCACAATAATAACAATAATAATGGTGGCTACTTATATAGCGTACAGGTCCACCATACAGTGCCCATGGCACTTTAGAAACAAGAACAATCAAAGAAACAGTTAGGAAAACATGAAGAAGATAGAAAGAAAGGAGAATCTCCTGAACAAAATAATAGGTATAAAATAATTAGTCATGCGAAAGCACATGTGCTTTTAGATGGGACTTGAATGATTCTGTTGATTCTATTTGTCTTAACTGGTAAGGTAATTGGTTCCAGAGTTTGGTCCTATAACTGAAAAGGCACGTTCTCCCCATCCTTGCTTTGTTCAAGGAATATTCGGTATTAGAGCATCTAATGATGAACGCAGAGTGCGTGTAGGTTGATATTTTGTAATTGATCTTCGTAAATATTCAGGGTAAAGAGAGTGAACTGCATGGTGTCTTTTCGCAACTGGTAGCCAATGCAAGGAACAAAGAATTGGTGATATAGAGTCACCGTCATCAACATCATAGTCACCGTCATCAACATCATAGTCATCATCATCAACATCATTGGCATATTCATTCCATCAATAATGCCATTCATTATCTACAGTAGATGTGAAGTAAGTGCAAAATATTTTTCTCCAAAATCTTGACCAATAACTAAAGAGCTTGGTATATATATTCACCACTAAATGCTTTCAATGGTAACATATCTCTCATTAAAAAATGAATTGTTAATCTATCTACAGTTAACCTGTGTTAGCAGCTAGCTGCCTATAGTGACCACGGGTCGACAATGGTCGCCTAAATTTGTTCCCAACACTTCTTTTCATTCTTTGGTTTGAATATCCAAATATTTACCCAAATAAACATGGATCTTGAAAGGGATAAAATATCTTGAACATATGTTATTTATAATTACCTGATGCAGTCCTTGTCGTGGCATCCACTGACGGGCCTGTGTAAAGAGTGGGCGTGGCACCAGCATTCCACGTCCAATCAAAATCATCCAGTGTCCCTTGTGAATATCCACAAAGAGTGGGGTCTTCAAAAGTACAGCTATGATAACCTAGCGATAACATGGAGGAAAGGAAAAGGCTAAATCATCTTTTGTGCCTTACAAATGCCAACAAAGAATGTGATCTTTAAGCGTACAAATGTGAAAACCTATCAATTAAATGGAGAAAAAGGAAAAGAAAATAAACTGTGGTGCTTTGTGAATCCCTTTATTTCCCCCTTGATATACCAATGACATTATAGTACAAACCTGTGCATTGTCCAGTTGTAATAGAAACATCGTCGATAGCAATGTCACTGTCAAAGTTGGCACCAGTAATACCTTCAAACACAACCTAGGAAAAATACAATAATAAGATATAAATGTAAAAAAAAAAGTAATGGTGATCTAGCGCCATGTGATAAAAATTATGGTGGTCATCAATTTCTGCAATTTTCATTCAATTCTGAGCATGGGAAGTTGTCCTTTATCAAGAAAGAAAATTTTGAAATAGTGTGGTGCAGCACCATACTAAACAAAAATGCACATTTTAGGTTATAGCTTTTCCCAAACTCGTTCATTTTTCGCACAATCTTTTGTGCTTTATGATACTAAATTTCATTTCATATATATTTGAAGACAAAATCTGGTGATAAAAATATTTGCTTTTACCAAAACACAAAGAATATCACAAAACACGGAGCTTCAATTTGGACTTATGCTTCATGTATAAACCATTGTGTGCTACTAACTAGCCCCTAACAAGTAATTCATATTCTTTGAGAAGAAGTAACCGAGGGTTAATTTAATGTATCTTAGCAATATAAAAATATGTTTGTAACCTCCAGTACAACTGCTATTAAGTTCAGGAGTTTTAAAGCTGCAAATTGAAGTTTGTAATCTGGCAGATTATGCAAGACTTTAAGAACGACTTTACACACGACTGGTATCAGTTTTTGTGTTGAATGATCAATAATTTTCTGCATATTACACTCGCTAACATACTCCAGTCTTTCTTAAAGTTGTGCGTAACTTTAAGACCGATTTGGTGAAACACCATCCTGGTAGCCCCATCTGTGCAGTTTTTCCCAAATGTTCCTAGAATGCATAATTTTCGCAATTCTTCCACAAAGCTACAAATTACTCGCAAAACGTAGTAGATAAATTGACCAATAAGGAGCCTATAACATAAAAGATGCAATTAAACTTGCAATAACTATTAATCGTAAGACTATGGAAAAACGCATATAAAAGATATAATCAATTTTCAATTCATCTTATGTTACAGGCCCCAGATCTATTCTCAACTCACCATGAAATCCGCAGCAGGATCGAAATCAATCTGAGCCTCAAACCACGCCCTTGATAGTGATCCACTCTGTGTCCAGAGCACCTGTCCTAAGCTTCCTCCAACCTGGTAGATAGATAATAGTAATAAAAGTAATAATAGGTCCGTTTATATAGCGCAATCACTATACGCATATACTCTACTGCGCTTGATACTGGATATCCTATTATTACCCTGGCTATCACTGCCAAGCAATCCATTTAAAGGCGCTCAAGCATTCTAAGGTATAAATTCCTGCCAGGTACCCATTTCCACCTGGGTTGAGTGCAGCAAATTGTGGATGAATTTCTTGCCGAAGGAAAGGAACGCCATGGGTGAGATTTGAACCGGCGACCCTCTAGTCAGAACCACTATACTACGACAGATAGATAGTGGTTAGTGAATATCTAAGGCTTTACGTTTATAAATCTGCATAGGGAGTTTTAACACTATGAAATAATGAACATGGGGAATTCTTCAAATAATCTACATCTGTCCCTTTGTACATTGGACTTTCAAGAAATAATTTAACACCGTTCATCTGGTTTTTATTTAAATCAGATGCTTTGTTCATAAATCAAAATAGATCAGAGTTCTAGCTATGCAATGAAATCAGAACACATGCAAAGAATTGAAATAAAACAAAAGTAATGTTGATTGCTCAAAAGTTGTTTTCAATTTATGGGATTGCATAAACCAATACCAAGAGCAAGTATACAAATACGTGAATGACAATCAAATCAGACTTACGGGGTATTGTTCGAAAATTGCAATTGATTGCAAGCTAAAGTCGGAACACGCCCATCAAAATCATTGTTTCATGCACGTGTTGTTAGACTGTTCCTATTTGCAACTGATTTGCAGTAGATTTGCAATGCATTACAACTTTGCACCAACACGTCTTTAAAGATTAATGTCTCAATTTGAAATTCAACTGCATGTTGAAATTCTCGTTAATATAGATTGAAATAATTATGACTCACTATGAAAATGTTGGAAAATGTTGGCAGTTTAAGGATTCTTCAATGATTTCTCTTGACCCCTCAAATATATTTGGATGCACCGTAGTGTAGTGGTTCTGACTCTTGCCTTTCAACCACCCATGGCGTTAATCTCATTCAGCAAGAAATTTATCCACATCGTGCTGCACTCGACCCAGGTTAGGTGAATGGGTACCAGTAGGAAGAAATGCAGTGAGCGCCAAATGGTAGCCATACTATTGCCGGGTAATAATGCACAGAGCGATTCGAAACACTTCGTATTAAGCGCTATATATATGTTGTGTATTATTATTATTATTACTATTGTATAGGATATAAGAATCAACTTACCTCAGCATAAACATTCAATGTTCCCATGTCTCCGCCCCACATATGATACCAATATCCAATACAAAGTCGGCCAGATGACGCTGGGATGACCATTGACTCAAGTCTGGCAACCATGTTAAAGAATCCGGAGGCTTCAGTGTACATGTAGTAACCAGCAGCTGAAAGAGAAAATATGGAAGGTAATATCATAATCTTATTTGATTGATAAATGCCTGTAAGGCCACTTTCTTGGTCTCTCTCTCTCCCTGAAGAAATGGACTGTTTTTGACCTCTCAAAAAGATAACATTTAGCAACCAGATGCTGAAAGAAAATATGGAATTTAACATAACAATCTCAAATAATATTTGATTGATGAATGTCTGTAAGACCCCTCTCTCCGTCTCTCTCTATCTCTCTCTCTTTCTTTTCTCTCTTTCTGTCTCTCTCTTCCTGTCTCTCTCTATCCCAGATGACGCTGGGATGATCATAGACTCAAGTCTGGCAACCATGTTAAAGAATCCGGAGGCTTCGGTGTACATATAGTAACCAGCAGCTGAAAGAAAAAATATGAATATAAACAGACTCATAATGTAAGCCTGATGATTTGCTGTTTAGTCAATATCGTAATATCGTTCGCATTTTCACAAAGTGAAGGAAGCCAGAGGATCTAATTACACAAAATGATTTACAAATCCATAGAAACGTGTCCTTCTATAGAATTGACATGTTGCTCGATAGGATATCCATTAAATTGGCAGAATTTCTTTGACTTTATGCAACAATAGCTTTGGCTCCCATCACTTTATGTAGACATGAATGATAAATTTACTGTGTGACCAGTCAATATTGCCATCCAGTGACCGGGTAATAATATCTGAAGCGCGTTGAGCAGTAATAATGAAATGGAAAGGTGCTAAATATCATTCAACAGTAAATGAGTCAAACATGATATAATCTATTTCTGGAAAATTAAGTCGAACATCAATTCAACGGTCCTTTGAAACTCTACTAAAATCAGGAGCAGGTCATGATTGTAATGTTCACATCTACAGTGCAGTTCAATACATGAAGCGCAAATCTATTGTGCCATGACATACTTAAGTTTACGAAAATAGATCATATTGTGTTTTAGAAAAACCAAGTGAGTAATACCAGGTTTCTGTGGTGGTTGTTCCTTCGAACGAACAACTCATACAGTCAGTATATATCATCCAATAACGGCTCAACTACATATAACTAGTATATGGAAAATTTATCTTTAGGGGTAATTATTATTTCGTAGATCGAAAGCTGTCAAGTGAATGCTTCTTGACCATTGAATATCATAAACATGACTCGATGAAGACAAATAAGGGAACAACAAATGAAAAACCAATGTGTAGAATGGAAAATACGAGGAAATACCTGTTTTCAGTAAGTGACTACTCTCCGATCCTACATACGCCAATGGTATGCATCCTGAATTTCTAGTCAAGTCAATATATCTTGTCCAGACGATATCATAAAATGATGACTCAGTGAAAGAAATTGGCTAAGAGACTGAAGCAAAACCTTGTATGGAAAATGGGGTGAAATACCTGAATTCTGTGTGTGATCATTCTCTGGTCCAGTATACGTTGAAGGCGTGCCTCCTGAACTTCTCATCCAGTCAATATTTCTCGACCAGTCAATATCATAGAAATTATGACTTGGTGAAAGAAATGGGATAAGAGAATAAGGGGGTGTTGTTAAAAGGTTGGAATTGATTGCAAATCACCTGCAAATTGGACATTTTCATTTGCACATGATATGCGCTTCCAACAAGACACGCATGAAACATTTATTTTAAATAGTGCATTCTGATCAACTGCAACTTGCAACTAATTGCAACTTTTGAAAAACACCTCTAAAGCAAAACCTAGTATGGAAACTACAGAAAAATACCTGTCTTCTGCGTGTGATCATTCTCTGGTCCCGTATACGTTGAAGGCGTGCCTCCTGAATTTCTCATCCAGTCAATATTACTCGACCAGTCAATATCATAGAAATTATGACTTGGTGAAAGAAATGGGATAAGAGAATACGGGGGTGTTGTTAAAAGGTTGAAATTGATTGCAAATCACCTGCAAATCAGTTGCAAATTGTACTGGACATTTTCATTTGCACATGATATCCGCTTCCAACAAGACGCGCGTGAAACATTTATTTTGAATAGTGCATTCCGATCAACTGCAACTTGCAACCAATTGCAACTTTTGAACAACACCTCTAAAGCAAAACCTAGTATGGAAACTACAGAAAATACCTGTATTCTGCGTGTGATCATTCTCTGGTCCCGTATACGTTGATGACGTGCCTCTTGAATTTTCAGTCCAGTCAATATTTCTTGTTCAGTCAAAAGCATTAAAAAATATTACTCAGTGAAAGAAATGGTATAATGGACTGAAGCAAAACCTGGCATGCAAAAATAGGGGAAAATACCTGTATTCTGCGTGTGATCATTCTCTGGTCCTGTATACGTTGAAGGCGTGCCTCCTGAATTTCTCGTCCAATCAATGTCGTCAAATTGGGATTGAGTGAAAGAGCAGAGACCAGAATCGAATGTACAACCGGTGATCTCAACTGATGGGAGAAAAGAAAGTGATGATAGAAATATTACAATTAAATTAAATTCAAGTTCTATTCAAATCAAATCAAATCAAATCATTTAACATATTATAGAAATATACAATGACTCTCGAGGTTCTGGTTAAAACTATTCGCACGAATGAACTTCAGATAGTAACATACTCCCGGCCCTCGGGAGAATGTTACTATCTGATGTTCATGAGTGCGAATGGTTTTAGCCAGTACCGAGAATCAAGTCATTGTATATTACTTTTATATCCCTTCTACAAAAAGAAAGTAGCAGTTTAAATCTTATCGACTGCATCGATTTTTTTTTGCTGTATAATTCCCCCTTTTTCGTACGGGCACCAACGAAGAATCTGGCGAGCAGTGAATCCAGGCAGTGATTTCACGTCAATTTCATCGAACTTCATAATCATATGCTCTACTTCACGGCAATACTCACGAAAAATCGACACTGGAATCTTGATCTGTTTCCGAGTATTCACATTGTCTGTGGAGTTCACAAAATCTTCAATTTCCTCTTCATTATAATTCCTGAAGCTTGTACATTTGCCGTCATTTTCGCGACTGCTGGCCTGGCGGCTGCCATCTTGGTTGTTTGTTATGGAACGCCGAAAGGACAACCTTGAGTTGATTGCCCAGACACTGATCGTGATGGCTGCTTTTGGATTCATCGCTGCTGCATTTGATTTGATCACCGTCACTTTTCATTTGATGGCTCATAATAGTACCTTTCATCAAATATTTTCTTGCCATCATGCGAACACGAAGGCCGCCAGAAGTTTCCCGTGCCGTGTAGCTGGGAAGCAGGGTCTCTCTCACGCGCGGGCAGATCTCTTTTAGCCGAATGTGACGCATGCGCACAAAAAAAGTACTATTCCATGGTACTATTCCATGGTACTATTCCATGGCAAACGGCTTTCTTAGCAAATCTATTCATTTTTCTCGTCTGTACACTGTCAATGCAACGATCTTAGTGTAAGGGATATAAAAAGAAATATAAATAATGACAGTAATATAACAAAAGAAAAGAAAAACAAAGGCCAGCAAACAAGCGAGGGTTGTTCAGAAGGCTGGTGCAAAATTATCCAGAATTGGGATGCTCTTAACCCATTCAGGACAGGGATCATTTTAAAGCCAAGTCAATTGCTAGTTCTTCCTTAAAATAGCATAATTACTATTTGCATTTCTCTGATAAGAGCATTTGAATCTAGTACAAAGTTACCAAATTGAAGGTTTAGTATTTAATAAAAAAACCTGTTAAAAAGTTGAAAACTGCCAATTTGCATAAATAGTAAATATTTGTAAATTTTGTAAATTTGTAAATGTTCACTGTGTTGCCAATATCATGAGAAACGTCTAATTTATAAAAGTCAAAATTATAAAAACTATACACGTCTTTCATGGCATGGCATGTTTAGGGATGATTTGTGTATATAGCCCACAACCAAATTATTATTTTTGGCCTAGAAAATTATCATTTTTGCCCTCAGATATCCTCTAAGTGTCTCATTTCTCACATATAAGTAACTGTACTGTGCAAGTGTCATTGTGTAGTGGTTCTGACTCTCGCCTTTCGTGCAGAGATCCATGATTCGGGTCCCACCCATGGCATTAATTTCCTTCAGCAAGAAATTCATCCACACTGTGCTGCACTTAACCCAGGTGTGATTGGAGATAGCAGCACATTATCTGATGATGTAAGCACCTATTTGTCTGACTTGATACTATCCAGTGACCGGGAAATAATATTGGAAGCGCTTTGAGCAGTAAAAACTGACTGGAAATGCGCTATCTAAATCCGCACTATTATAATTATTATTACTTTTATTATCATCATTATTATATTGTTCTTATAAAGGAATATAAATGGACATCTATTGTATAATCTGTATAAGAACTTACTTGCAGGGGGTAATGTAGGACTTTGTGTATATGGTCCAGGTGTTGTAGAGGGCCCGGTGTACGGTGGGGCTGATGTAGTTGGGCGTACGTCTGCTTGGATCGGCAGAACTGGAATAAATGAAAATCAATAGTTAATCTTTTACTTACACTGTCATTATTTTGAATTTGAAGAATAACTGATAATAATAAAAAATAATAATGATACTGTAATATTGAAATGTTGAATCTTCTGTGTAGGGTGGGGCTGGGGTGGTTGGGCGTACGTCCGCTTGGATAAGCAGAACTGAAAGAAACCAAAATCATTAGTTAATCTTTAACTTACACTCTAACTATTTTGAATTTGCAGAATAGATTATGACAATAAGATGACAGAAACAATTAACATAGTTTTCACAGCCATACTTCTTCTGTACTCTTCTACTGACAAGCAACCGTACTAAACCCTACTAAAATAAAAACATATGAATAAATGAATGAATTCATGTTTTATTTCACGTCCAGTGTTTAGTTGTAATTCAGTGTTGAATAAACACTAACACCAACCACTAACACTGTACGTGATACCACACATTGTATACTGTACTATTCAAATGTTGAACCTTATGTACGTCCTGGAGTGGTTGGACGTACATCCGCTTGGATTGGTAGAACTGGAATTAATCAAAATCAATAGGTTACGAAAGAAACATTGGATAAAAATAACAAAAATATTAATGACAATCGTATTATTTCTAAAGCGCCTAATGCAATGCTTGTAGGCATATTACAACATAACATAAAAATCTGGTGTAAGCCACTGGAAATTCGTACACATGAATAAACACTGACATAAAAAATCAAACACTGTCAACCGCAACTTACATGAATAAAATTAATAATAAATAATAATAAATAATAATTGAATTTATATAGCGCTTTTTCCAGAGGATACAAAGCGCTGCTTAAAAATACATACATTCAGCTACATTAGGAATTATAAAGATGGGTTTTGAGGTATTTTCTTTTTTAGAGGTCAATACTAACACCAACTGATTTTTTTTCATTTCATGTCCTGAGTTTAATTGTAAATCAGTGTTCAATAAGCACTAACATGTGAAAGCCTGAATGGTAATACTTACCTCCGCATAATGAATCAACAAAAGATATGTCATCTAAAGCTATGTCGCCCTCAAAGCCTGTTCCAACTACACCTTTAAATTCTGTTTATCCGTTGATGATTGTCTACAGGCACAGACCATTTGTTTACATGAAATATGAAATACCAAATCTGTCTTCTGGAAATATTTCCTACTTTTTCATTCATTCTCAGGCATTCATCGTATACTGTAATACTTACCTCCGCATGTTGAGTCAACAAAAGATATGTCATCCAAAGCTATGTCGCCCTCAAAGCCTGTTCCTACTACTCCTTCCAGGACCACCTAATATAGAAACAAAGAAGGACTCACGGTAAAAATCATGCGCGAACCACGGGGGAGAGGGGCTTCGGGGGCACCAAATTTGAGGTAAAAGGGTGCAAAAAGGGGTGCAAAATTTGCTGAGAGAGGCACAAACAGTCTCAAAATTATGGGTACGCGGAACAAATTAGGGAATAATTGGTCATTAGAGATTGACTCAAATTTGCTACTGGGTGATTGTTTGTCATGCAATGTGCTTTGATCAACAAGGAAATTTGTCATTCCTCTTACAAAAAGTATTATTTCATGGAGCAAAATTACAAAACATGATTGGTCCCAATGAATGTGTAGCATTTTAGAATGCATCCATATGTAAAATTTGTATCCGATTGACTAGGCTGGCTCTCTAGTGAGGTTTGTTTATGAGTAGATGTAAGTGCATGAAATCCAAATTAAAGTTCCCTTTAGGGTAGTCTATTGGGGTATGTTGGATAAGGATAATAATAAAAATACATACCACATAGTTTTCAGGGCTCTCTACCGGTATCTGTGCGCTGTTCCATCTGTCCCCTAGGTTCACTCCATAAGACCATATATCGTACCTTCAAATGATTTTTTAAAAATTTTGCATTTATAATTATGTCATAACTATTACTTCTACTACGACCACTAATCACTATGAGCAGATGGTACAAAGGATTTTGGCCAGAGTAAACAACTTCAATCAGGTATTCACAATAGTTTGATGAACACAAAAGAAAGTACCCTCACTATTCATTATGCAATGCCTGTTTGACATATATTAGCTGAGTAAGAGGGAGGGACTTTTCATTTGTGCATATATAGCTATTGTAACGACCTTAATGAAGTTGTTTACTTATTCCAAAAGCCTTTGTTCCTTCTGCTCACGGTAAATATACCAAATTTATATAGAAAAACACATCTAAAACATATTTCTATGTGCAGATTAAAAAAGAGAAAGCGACAGCTATAAAGCAAGTATCATAAATTATATATTTCTCATATGCAATTCTTCAAATGATATCAAGATAAAGCACATCATACAATGCTATAGAAATGTTAACATTGACATATGCATATGGTTATTAATGTACTGGCGTGTTTCAATGTCCAACAGGACCAACACCTGCAACTGAAATGCTTGCTGTCAAGTGTTTAATACACCAGATGCTCTCTCTTGACATCGATATTTAATATTATAATGCCAAAATTCTTTTTTTCTTTTTCTTCTCATTGCTCTTTTTCTCTCTTACCTTTTCTATCTCTCAAACATTTTCCTTCCTTTACCCATCTCGTTTTATTCTTAAATTGTTTGCTTACTCCAAATAATAATATGTAATAATTTATTTTCTTTAACTTTTTTTTCTTCAAAGAGATGATTTTGTTTTACTTTGTTTTGTCGTAAAGGCGATCCCAACACAAGCTGTGCTTTCAGGGTACTCGTCTCCTTTATTTTCTTCTATTTGTGATGTTATTTTGCATTGATTATGTATATGAAAAAGGAAATAAATTAATTCAAAATTCAAAATTCAAAATATACATACATTAAACAAATAGAAATGGACATAAAACTGTAATCTTAAGAAAACTTTTTCATATCTGATTTCTATAATCTCATCTTACTTTTTTATGATAGTTCTTATTGATCAATCAAAGTCATTGAATACAAAAAACAATTGTGACAAAATTTATCAATAGTTTTTACTATTATAGAAAATGGTTTTTGTCTTTATGAAATAAAAATTAAAATCTGCTTTGAATTGGATCTAAACAAATAATTGACCTTGGTTGAGCAGGAGGCATTCTTTTGAAATCAAACACCATCGACCAGTACTACAGGACCTAGAGTAATTTTTGTTTCATTTCACATTTGGTAATTAATCATTATTTAGTGTTAGATAAACACCAACACCAGCCACTATTATAGATAGCCATCAATTCCCCATTGCGTTGTTATAATTGAACGTCATCATACCTGACACCAGTTTCAATGGTTTCCACATAGGCGTTGAGTGATCCAATCTGGTTACCAAACATATGATACCACCAACGCATGCACCTGCCGCTAGGACCGGTGGCGCCAAAGGCCTGACTGCGGAAACGCACCGTTTCCCCGGCGACACGCGGTGATGATGTTTCCATGAATACATATGACCCTGTGTGATATAAAGCATATATTCACAGGATAAATTTTTGTGAATTTTGTATCATTTCATAAAAAGAGGAACAAAACATATGATACCATCAACACATGCACCTGTCGCTAGAACCGGTAGCGCCAAACGCCTGAAAGCCCGACAGCGAACTGTTTTCCCGGCAACACATGGTGACAATGTTTCCATGAATACCAAGCAGACACTAAAGGTTTGAATTTTGTATTATTTCATGTAAAGAAGTACAAATACAGTATCATTAAGACCACATATCAAATGTTAAGAACATTAAAAGCATATCTCATGATTGAAATTACAAGTGGCGATTCCCCAAAAGGACTCTAAATTGCCTTCAGAAGTTCTATTTCATTGATGGAAACAACAGTAATTGTAACAAATTCTTTCATTCACAAGTTAAAAATTTGGCCAATTAAAATGGCCCTGGAGGGGGCATGAATAAAAACAATTGCAAAAAATGACTGTATATTCTACAAATATAAATGTTTACAATTGAAACACAATTACATTCAGCGGACCAACATTATGGAATTCGATTCCTGATAACCTAAAAAATTGTCCAACATTGTCGTCCTTTAAACGCAAATATAAAGTTTTTCTCCTCAGCCCATGAATTTTTTTCCCCCTTCCGCCTCCTTGTCAGTTTGTTTTGTTTTGTATCCTGGTTGTTATTTTCAGGAAATACATTTTTCTTTTGATAATTCATTTTCATTATAAAAGTATTTTGTTATTGATTGTTCTAAGGGGAAAGGCCTAGATAGGTCATTTTGGCCTTTGTCATTCCCCGCCACATTTTGATTGCTTGTTTTATTATTGTTCACTTTTTTAATGTATTTTGATTGTTTTGTTACATGTACCTTGTGTTTTTAATCGATTTGTGGAAATAAATGAACTAAATGAACTAAAAATAAAAAAATGATCTTACTCAGGCCATTTATAAGCATGCGTATATATATATTAATGTTTTATGGATGGTGTTCTGATAGCTATCTTCAGTAGATATGAAGTATAGTCCATTTTTCAACGTTCAACTCGAGAGAACGCTGTGCTCCTTTCTAAAAGATTCCCTTAGGAAGAGGTTTGTAATTGTTTGAAAATACATCATATGGAATGTACCTTTGTCCCAAGTTTCATTCTTGTAGGTAAAAATTCACAATTTGACCCCTTATCAGCCCTACTATGACAGCAAAGAGCAGTTTTTCTTACTACCACTGTGGTGTAGTGGTTCTGACTTTCACCTTTCAACCCAAGGGTCATACGTTCGAAACCCACACATGACGTTCCTTTCCTTCAGCAAGAAATTCATTCACATTGTGCTGCACTCAACCCAGGTGAGGTGAACGGTTACTGGTAGGAAAACAGTCCTTGAATGCAGTAAGTGCTGAATGGTAGTCATGCAATAGCCAGGTATTAATACACAGAGCGCTTAGAAACAAGCCTATATAAATGTCGTTATTATTATTATTATAACCCTTTCTTGATGGAGTGCTTTTCTAATTACTGACTCACCTTGTGTAGTGCCAAGCGTATGATCCACACTCGGACCGGTGTTGGCACTAGGAGTCCCCCCTTGACCTATGACCCAGTCAAAAGCGTCCAATGCAGGATCGTTCGTCCATGTACAAAAACCGTTCTCAAAATCACAATCACCTGATGCAAAATGAAAAGAAAGATCAATATAGACAAATAGATAAATAATTACGAACATAATGAAAATAAATAAATAGAAATATCATAGATAGACAAATAGAAAGATCAATTGAGAAATAAATGATCTATAGCCCAGTAAAAAGCGTCCAACGCAGGACCGGTGTTGGCACTAGGGGTCCCCTAGTCAAAAGCGTCCGATACAGGATCATTAGTCCACGTACAGAAACCGTTCTCAAAGTCACAATCACCTGGTGGAAAAATGAAAATACACATCAATATAGATAGATACATAGATAATTAAGAACATAAAAGAATAGATAAATAATAACATACAGGTAGTAGATAGACAAATAGACAGATTGAAGTAAAAATGGATGACTATGGTACAGTAAAAAACGTCTAAGGCAGGATTGTTAGTCCACGTTAAGACACCATTCTCAAGATCACAATCGCTGCAGCAACAGTTCATGATAGTGCTTTTCATCTAGTCACAATCACGGATTTATAGGATTAGTCAGCGGTTCTATTGTCGCTGGCAACAAGCTTCATGAAGCAGGAATAGAAATGCCAGGATGGCGATGGCAAAAGCCAGGGTAATAATATGGAAAAAGTGCTTTGGGCATGCTGCAGAGTGCATACATGTGCTCTCCAAATTGCATCATTATTAATGGTGGCTATTTATATAATAAATATAGTACATGATAACATTATAATCATTATTGTTATTTTTTTTCAATGATTATCCTTTACCTGGCAGTGAGCAGGTCCCAGGGTACATGTCAACATCATCGATGGCTATGTTTCCCTGAATGCCGTCTCCTACGGTGGCCTCAAAGTAAACTTGGAAATCATCATTGCTATTTAGTGAGATGCGAGCAACGTTCCATTGGTCGCCAAGGTTACCGGACATAGTGAAGACAGGTTGGGAGAACTGACCTCCAACCTATAGATAAAAAATATCTCTATTCGGTTAAAAGTCACATAAAAAATTACCAAAAAATAGATATATATATATGAATACACAAATACAGATGAAAAATGATGAATCAGAACAATTAAATGTACATTTAAAGATATGACTGTATTGCTGTATTGTGGAATGTTGTCCCAATCAGTATACAGCTTGCCCCACAACTAGAATGTCCCAGGTTCTTTTCCCAGCTGCGTCATACAAAAAAAAGTTACATCATCATGGGAATTGCTGCTACTCAGTTAGGCAATCAATTAGAAACAGATAGAGCAATGTCAAACTGGCGCGGATCAGCGGTTGCCAGGCCCATAAAAAGAATCGCTTGTAAAATTTGATAAAATTTGGAGTCACATTCATCAAAGCAATTATAATTTTTGTAATCAATCTTCATTTAGAAATGAAAAAAACATTCAGTTGGGTATATATTAAACATGACAGGCGACTGGACATATGTGGAAAGTAAAAATTATGTTCACTCATAAGCAATTTTAATTCCAAACTATCATGTGCCCATGATGTATACTGTAGATCCACATTAACTTAATCATTATTATTTACACATTAATCCACATAATTAACATATTCTTAATCATCGTTAATTTATCATCATCATTATCAACATACCTCAATGTAAACATTTAGACTGCCGATGTTGCCACCAAACATGTGGTAATAAAATTCAAAGCAATGACTGCCAGCTGCTGGGAAGGTGTGTGAGTACAGCCAAGCCTTCTCCCCTGCAACTCTGGGGGCTTCCGTCTCGATGAACATGTATTTACCTGGAAGAAAAACAAACAAAAGAGTTACCTTATATGTGATCAAAACTCAGTGCATGGTTCCCGGAACCTGGAAAGGTATGCCAGTACATCCATGCCTTCTCTACCGCAACTCAGTATTGATGAACATGTATTTATCATCAGTATCATCATCATCATCATCATCATCATCATCATCATCATCATCATCATCATCATCATCGTCATCATCATCATCACCACCATTATCCCAAACATTATCTTCACCAATATCATCATCACTATCATCACCACTATCATCACTATCCCCATCATGACCATCACCATGATTTATCACCATCATCATCATCCTCATCATCATCATCACCATCACCATCATCATCATCATTATCATCATCACCATCATCATTATCATCACCATCATCATCATCATCATCATCATCATCATCACCATCATCATCATCATCATCATCACCATCATCACCACCACCAACGTCATTATCACCATCATCATTATCATCACCACCATCGTCATCACCATCTTCACCATCATCACCACCATCTTCATTCCCACTTCCATTATCAACACCATCATTAATAATACTAACCATTAGCTGTGTTGGTTGTGTGGTCAGTCGACGGGCCAGTCAGAGCAGTCCCTGTAGGTCCCGATCCAAGACTCCAATCAAAATCATCAAGCAAACTCTCTTGGTTGTATCCACATACTCCAAAGCCATACTCAAAATCACAGTAAGGGCTGAATGCGCCAGGGCTTGGAGTAACTGGGGGAAAAATATTGAGAATAGATAATTGATAACCGATTATATTGATTAGCTTCCTTTTTTTGTCTATCATCTTCACAGGCTCAACATGAAGGTATATTATTCTATCAAATATCTAAACAAAAATGATGATTAACAACTGAATAGAATCTTGATAATATATCAACAGTATTGTGTAGAGACTGAAGATGTTTGATTTCAGAAACTGGAATCATACTTACTTGAATTTCTGTAAATCTGCTTTGATTTTTTTTGTATGGGTGTTTGCCTCTTCTTTCTAATCAGAGAAATTTACACTGCAGTATTTTGTTTCAACAGAACAAAAAATAGCCGTAACAAATGTAACATTTGTACGAGGTATATAGGTTCATAAAACTCTATAAATTCAGAATAAGTCCTGAAATACATTAAGTTTATGTCATTAATAGTATAGTTTCAGAAATTAAAAAAAAGTAAAAATCTGTCTTAATTTCAAGATCTATTTAACTTTTAACTAATTTGCACACACCTGCTAGACAATCATCATTTTCCAGTTGAATATCATCGATGGCCATATCACACCTTGGATCGCCGGTCATTATTGCTTCAAAAATAACCTGAAAATAATCAGAAATGAAATAAACATGAGTGCTTGATCATATCTCCAAGCCTCGTCTCTCAGTTGAATGTCATCGATGGCCATATCACATCTTAAATCGCTGGTCATTATTGCTTCAAATATAACCTGAAAATAATCAAAAATAAAATAAACACGAGTGCTTGATCATATCTCCAAGCATAGCTTTTCAGTTGAAGGTCATCGATGGCCATATCACATTTTGGATCGCCGGTCATTATTGCTTAAAAAATAACCTGAAATTAATTAAAAATTAAAAATACCAGTTAGACTTCACATAGAAAAATTGAAAAAAAAAAGATTTCCAAACTGCAATTATAGGCCTACAGGCTGTGATAAAGCAGTTAGTTTATTGAATTATACAATTTATTTTCATCATTATTTTTCAGTAGCATATAATCAATGGCCAAATCATATCTCGGGTTATGCACGTATCAATTGTAAGACGCACCCCTCGACCCCCGGGAATGGTGCGTCACTTGTCAGATGTGAGTCGGATTTTCCTATACCATGACGCACCTGTGTGTCTCGACTATGACGGACCTTTTCTTACAATGACTGTGCCTGGACGAAAA
>BQKZ01006345.1:0-10850 GCA_036244855.1 Temnopleurus reevesii | reverse complement strand
CATGTAAAATGACCGACTATGACGCACCCCATTGTCCATGCTGTGACTGACCAAATGCTTCCATGACCATACCCTGTGTCATTCATTTGTTGGTAAATTACCCAACCATGACGCACCTTTCCCGGGGGTCGAGGGGTGCGTCTTACAATTGATAGGTGCATTACCAGTCATTATTGCTTGAAATATAACCTGAAAACGATAAGAAATAAACATGGGTTGCTTGATCATTGCCAGTTATCATCATCATTTTCCAGTTGAATATTATCGATGGCCATATCACACCTTTGGTCATTCATCATTACAGCATCCAACAATTACTTAAACTGCACTTTTGTTGTGTTCCTTATTCTTTTCATATAAAAGATTGAAATTATAGCACCAAACAATAGCCTTACTGGACTTTTCCTATGTTCAATGTTTTTTTAAATGGACATTTTAAACTATGCTGGTGAATGGAACAATGTTCATACACTGAAATGATAATGATTAATTAATACTCACATTGAAGGGTGCTGTCCCAGTAATCGGCAAACGCGCAACGAGCCACTGGTCACCTTGCGTTCCCGCGACACTCCAGACTGGCACTCAGCCAGTCCAGTGCTCATGAACACCTGATAATTACTTCCCTGCAATTTTGTTGTGTTTCTTATCCTTTCGATATGAACATTTGTATGTTGAAACTATTATGCTGTTGAATTGTTATATGTTCACACATAATACTCACATTGAACGGTAACGTCCCGGTAATAGGTACACGTGCAACAAGCCACTGGTCCCCTTGTGTTCCTGCCATACTCCAGATGGGCGTCTCGGCCGATCCTGATGCTGTGAGGACGTTAACTATGCCGATCTGCTCGCCATGTAAGTGATACCAAAACGTCAGGCAGGAGTCGGGGGTGATTGGACTGTAGAGGGCGCTAGTCAAGCGGGCGGACTGGCCGGCGGATGTGGAGTCAGCCTCAGTATACATGTACCACCCTGCGATGACTGTGAAGAAAAGAGACAATTAAGAAAATGTGTAACTCTCTCTCTCTTCTACGTTCAATGAAAGTTTTCATATTAATTATTTGAAAACAGATAAACATTTTAATACCTAAAAATAACAAATATCATACACTATGTTAAATAGGTAAAAATGGTTTGTACAATAAAATCACAAATGCTTTGAGCAGCCATACTGACTGATAAGGCGCTATATAAATCTGCATTATCATTATCATCTAATAACAGATTGCCAATTATGCACCTATGATATCATCAGTTGCCAATTTTTCTGAATATATACATTCATAACTTTCTTATTAACTTAGTTGTCCAATTTTCTTCAAAATTCCTTTGTTCTGTTCACCAAATTTGTCTGCTCCTGATGAAAAAATATTACTTTTAGATAGACTCTTTAGTATGCAAAACATTTTGCATTCCTCTCAATCGTTACTGTGCCTGATTAGCTGAGTTCAATTGCCATGAATTACATTTTTACATATTTCTGATTACCTCAAATGCTATACAAACTCTAACTTGTGGTATCCTTTAAGCTGAAGATGAAGTGCTGCCATTTTTAAACATGTTCTCATTAAAAAGTTGTGTTTTCTTTGTTATACTATTATTTAATTTTACGTCGTGTCGGTCTTTCGGAAAAATGCAAAAAGCTTACGTTGACTTCCGGCATGAGTGTGATCATCATCCGGTCCTGTATTAGCCGTATCCGTGGGCCCGGACTTCCTTGTCCAATCGAAGTCGTCAGCACCATCCTGTGTATAGCTACACAGACCCCCCTCAAAGTCACAGTTAGCTGGCCCCACAGGAATGACTATGTGTGGGGCTGTAGTAGGTAACGGGCTGGAGGGCGGGAAAGTCGGTTGGATGAGGGCGCTGTTTGGTATAGCTATTGAAATAACAGTTGTGAAAATGATACAAGAGTTGTTATTGATTAAAAAACATGAGTTAATGAAGTTAGAAGAAATTTACAAAAAGTTATATCCAGCATCTTGTGTCAATTTTCGTATATAAGATGTGTTAATAATAATCAAAACAAATCATGAATTGATAGAGTTCAAAGAATAAAAAAGTATATCCATTGTATTATGTGAATCTTCATAGACTTCCTTCAAAGTCACAGTTCACAGCCCCCACGGGAATGACTATGTGTGGGGCTGTAGTCGGTAATGGACTCGAAGGCGGGAATGTGGGCTGGATGAGGGCGCTGTTTGGTATAGCTATTGAAATAATATTAACGAAAATGATCTTAAATGATAAAACAAATCATGAATTATCAGATTTTTGGAGGATTAGAAAAAAGTCATCAAAAGCATCTTGTGTTAATCTACTTAGACGTGTTACTAATAATTACTTACAAGCTCGTCGTGGCTGTCAGTAGCAAGCATTTAGCTAGCAGCAACTTACTTAGTTACTAGCTTGTCGTAGCTGTAGCAAGAATCTAGCCACTTACAAAAATTGGCTATTGGGGCAAAAAGAAAAGAACCAAATAAATATATTTACCTGGGCAGTTATTATCATTCACGATGATGTCATCAACCGCAATT
The DNA here is from genome assembly GCA_036244855.1 of Temnopleurus reevesii. Classification (NCBI taxonomy): domain Eukaryota; kingdom Metazoa; phylum Echinodermata; class Echinoidea; order Temnopleuroida; family Temnopleuridae; genus Temnopleurus; species Temnopleurus reevesii. The sequence goes on along the minus strand of BQKZ01006345.1, from coordinate 8,307 downwards.
GTCCCTTGTGTAGAAGCGCCAACTTGTCCAATAAAAACAATCTGAGATCAAAGAAAACAGAATAAAGGTTGATTTTAAAAATGTATAATTGTCAGTGTGACTCTGTACCATCTTATCCATTATTCAACTCATTAAATATAACAACTTGATCTAGCTTTCAATAATAATTCACTTTCAAGAAGGATATGTTATTTGTCTTATCCTTTTACCCCTGTTATTACAAAATTTGAAATATCCATTAACATATGGTTACCATGATAACAAAAGCAGCTGAACTTGATGAGTGATTCAGTAATAGTAGGGATGGTTTCAGGCAGTTCAGATGCTGAAGGGTTAAGATTTATTGGTGTTCAACGGAAATCTTCAGAACGGTTTTCTTACGAAACAAAATTATGCAACAGTAAATGTCGCACATTTATTTCTACAGAGGAATAAAGAGTTTGAATACAGGATTATAATGTTAACAGAATATAATACCCTATAGTCATAGTCTTGGGATACAGCCACTTGTCCATAATTCCACAAAGCTCCCTGAGTGGAATCAAGCATCCACAACATCACATCATCTGGCAGCGCACTGCTCTCTTGTGCAACTGTGAGGGCGCCAGCATCAACGCCTTCAAGATAATACCAGAACGTCACGCATCGTCTTGTTGCTGTTCTGTTGTTGAAGAGAGAGCTAACCATACGAGCGGTTTTGCCCGGCGTCTGATTGGTTGGATCAAGATAAATGTAATACCCTGCAATAGGAAAGGCGAAAAGACAATTGTGAAAATAAAACTTTTTACGAATAGAGCATAGGGACAGGTAATTGATATGCGTTATGCCAACTGAATATAATTTTCATTAATAATAGTTCCCTTAAACACACACCCTCACATACACACACACACACAGATACACCTGCATTGGTAAAAATACGCTAGGTATTTAGGTGGTTCATCATCATTAGACACATATTCTCTCTCTCTCTCTCTCTCTCTTTCTGACACACACATACACACACACACACACATCCACATACACATACCTACCGACAACCACACACACCTCTACACTCCCACGCTCACAGAAACCTATCTACACTGGACCCAATAGCATGATTGGCTGGTGGCCTATCACCATTAGCTGCGCCTTGTTTTCTCTCTCTCTCTCTCTTTGTCTAACACACAAACACAAACGTATACTCACACACACCTATACCCACCCACATTCACACACACCTACCCGCACTGGACCTTAAAGTATGATTGGCCGATGTTCCCTCACCATTAGCAGAGCCTTGCTTTATCTATCTCTTAGTCTAACACATAAGCACACAAAAACATGCCCCAACATACACCTACACCTACACCCACCAACGTTCACACACATACCTACCTGCACTTAAATCGATGGCGTGATTGGCCGGATGGTCCATCACTATTAAGCCTTGCTTTATCTATCTCTTAGTCTCACACATAAGCACACAAAAACATGCCCCAACATACACCTACACCTACACCCACCAATGGTCACACACACACCTACCTGCACTAGACCCGATAGTGTGGTCAACAGGTGGTCCGTCACCATTAGCCAAGCCTTGCTCTCTTATCCAATCAAAATCGTCCACCGTGATGTCATTTGTCCAAGTGCAGTAATCAGCCTCAAAATCACAGTCACCTGGATAAGAGCATAAATGGAACTCCACTCAATGTTGTATCAATGGCAAAACGCTGTGGCAATTATATTCAACTGAAATTAATTTTATTTTATCAAAGAAAAAAATTCAAAAGGGAATGTGGTCTCCAATGGCAAAATTATCTGCCTTGCTTGTTGCACGGTGCAAAATATCATGCATAAAAATCATACAAGATATTTTTGAAAGGTATGAGGAGCATTTCAAGTTTCTTTTACCAAGGATTCTGTAAGTTATGCTTCTCATGTAGAATAGTCTTTTCATTTTTTGTTGGGTTTTTTTTACTTACAATATCTAGATTCTGAGCTCCATGTACATAACCACGGCATTTTAACAAATACAGGCAAAACTATAATGAGTACCGTACATTATTAGCACTATTATAAGCAATTTTTGTAAGGCACAGCTTACCTTGTGAAAGACAAGAGCCATCTGTGATCCTGACGTCATCTATAGCAATGTCAGATGTGAAACTGGATCCTATGACCCCTTCAAATACAATCTTTTGATATAGGAAATATAGAATGTAGAAATATGCATGTAAATGGTTAAAAGAAACTAGGAATTAGCTCATAGAGCACTTGTGGAAATATCATTTGATATTTGAGCTAATATACATTCTGTATTCATTGGCATGATTAACATGCATCAAGGTAGTTTTTTGATTATTTTTTTTTTACTTAAAATCTTATATATCTGTCATTTTATGTATCTTAATCTAAAGTAGATGTGAATGTATTTGTACTTCTTTTGTTTCACAATTTGTGCTGAATAAGTTTCATATTATCACTATCACTATCATTACTATCATATGCATAATACTTAAGTCTATAGAGATGACAGTTATCTACAGAAGCTGAACGAGGAGTTCAGAATAACATTCTATTACAAATCCACTTGAAAACGATAAATTTTAACGTGATGAATCTCTTTTGTTTTTTATTATTTTTACTTATTTAAAATGTATTTCTCTTTTTGCAAATGGTTTTTAATTTACTTTTATCAGAATTAATTGCTGACCCATTTAGAACCAAAATAATTATTTTCAACTCATAAAGTAAAGATATCAATGTCTTTATGAATATTTATTGAAAACACAATTTACTTTGACTGTGTACACAAAATCATAATTTTGAGCCAGTTTGGGCTTGACAAATTTTTTCCAGTAGACATGGCTTCCAACGCTTCAAACATGGCTTCCAACGCCCATGCGCAACAAATTTAGTGACAAAAGTTCCGCAATACTTGAAATAAAAAATTCATGAAACGTTGCGGCAATACCTATTTGCATTACAGATATGTCGTGCAAAAAGCCCCGGTCACATAGGACCCCGGAAGCAACACGAATCACCCCGACTCATTGTTCTAAGGCAGCTAACTGTGAATTAACAAAGAGTCGGGGTGAATCGTGTTTCTTCTGGGGTCCTATGTGACCGGGGCTTAACATTGAGGAGGAGGATTGCACCCAGCCTTTTTAGGGTTAAACAGGTGGTCTCTATAGACTGATGGTCACTATATACAGGTAGACCCATTAACCTTTTCTGTTTTGCACTGATTATGAAGGTAGGGATTACTTAAACCAAGCCACCAGCCGAGGCACTGCAAAAAATAAAAAGCATGCTCTGGCTATAATTGTGTGTACTCCCTGCGCCCACACACAAAAGAGCTCATCTCATAGAGATATGAAGTTGTGCAAAATGCAACGAAACCACTTGAGGTAGCCACGAAGAAAGGTTTTTACAGTACTTACCTGATAATCGTTCGTAGTAGGAGCAAGAAACCTTGCTATAAACCACTGATTCCCCTGATCAGCGGATTCACTCCAGCTTGGTAGCAATTAAGTGAGATTCTGTCCTCTCTACCATGTAAACATTGAGAGTCCAACTAATTCAACCATGAATATGATACAAAATATAATTACCTGATAATCATTTGTAGTAGATGCAAAAAACCTTGCTATAAACCATTAATCAGATGACTCAGTCCAGCTCAGTAGCAACTGAGTGAGTTTTCACTACCATGAAAACATTGAGTGTCCAAATTATTCAACCATGACTATGATATAAATATGAAAATTATAAAAATATAATTACCTGATAATCATTTGTAGTTGGTGCAAGAAACCTAGCGATAAACCACTGGTTCCCCTGATCAGCCGACTCACTCCAGCTCGGTAGCAATAGACTGATATCCTGCCCTGTCTCTACAATGTAAACGTTCAGCATCCCGATGGTAGCTCCGTACATATGGTAATAGAACTCAATACAATGGCCGCCAGCGACCTGGTATGAAGGCGACCATAGACGGGCTAGCTCCCCTTGGACTCGGGGTGATGAGGACTCGATGTACATATAGAAACCTGCGTGGACACATTGAAAAGGATTTAGAAATAAGACATTTTATTGAATTGATGATCTGCTCAATTAGAAACTACTGAAAGGTCTAGATTTCAACTCAAACTTTATTCATCCACGCAAATTGAAAGCAAATCATAAACAAAAATGTAGATGGGACACTAAAAAAGCGGCAAGGTAAAGCTGGACACGAGAGATCAAACCAATTAAGAGGTGTCAGGAGCAGGATCAATGAATATTCATTACCTGATGCTGTTCCAAGAGTCTGATCATTCAGTGGTCCTGCACGCCTGTTGATGTCGCACTATCCCTCTGTCAAGTATGAGCCCATTATATCAAACACACCAACTTATCCGATTGAAGGCAATAATAATTTTTTTAACAAGTAGGTGTCAGCAGCAGGATTAATAAATATTCATTACCTGCTGATGTTCCTAATGTGTGATCATTCGGAGGCCCGGTACCCGTCGACGTCGTGCTAGCGCTCTGTCTCGTCCAGTCAAAGTCATCACCCGTTGTCTGCTGTGTGTAGCCGCAGATGTTAGGGTCTTCAAAGTCACACTGGATCAGCGCAGGAATTGAGGATGGCATTGGGGTTACAACAACTGTAGATATGATAATAATGTACAATAATTGTCATTAGATTGTGTATTTTGTAATATTATTCAATTGAATGATTGTTATTCATTGATTGTGGGGGCCTATAAATATCAACAGTGCTTGTCATACTCCTTCTGCTTGAATGGGTTTTATTTGAAAAATTGTAAAAATATATTGATCAATAGGAGATGACCAGATAGTGAAGCACCTTGAAATGCCCTGCTGAAATACTCCCAAGGGAGTGTAGAATATGCAAACATTGTATTTGTGACCGGAATCCAATTAAACAGGTTAATAATAACACTATGTCATTACAAGGTATGCTGGGAGAACAGAGGCTACCCTAGGTAAGTACGATACATTTTCTATTATCATATGTCTTTGTGCCTTACTTATATACAACATGATATAATCTGTTTCCGTAATATTGAGTAATGCTATTTAAATCCGAACTGGATTGTGACTGTTGTGTTCGCACAGTTCAATACATGGTGTATGGATCTATTGTCCCATGACCTACTTTATTTTATGAAAATATTTTACATTGTGTCATACTTACTTTGGGGGCAATATCCAGAGAATATTGTGATGTCATCGATGGCAATATCACTGGTAAAACTGGACCCCACAATGCCTTCCATTGTCACTACGAATCGGTCAGTATCAGGTCTTGTAACGTCCAGCTGATAGAGATATAACAAGAGAATATTAAAGGCTGGGTCTTTGCGAGAAGATTAATTAAAGGCAAGAAAATTAGACCAACAGATTAAAAAAAGTTTGAAGCGAATTGGACCATAAATAAGAGAGTTATGATTACTTCCTTTATGTAACTGAACAGTGAATTTTCATGCAAATTGGAAAAATTTGTTCAAGTATTATGACGTATGTCTCGACTGGTATTGTATCATAACTTATTGTTTTTTAGAATCCGTTTTTACCCATAATGCATATTTCTTTTAAATATTAAAGTAGTTGAATAAAAAAATGTACCTGCAACCATGTATTTATCGACTGAAATAAAGATTTTTTTCCCTTAAACATTTGAGAAAGACGGGTTTTAATAAATCTTTACATGAAAAAGTGTCCTTTATCATAAAGAAAGAAAATACTGATTCTGTCTCAGGATACTTTGGATATTTTTAGTTATAGCTTTTCCAAAACTCATTCATTTTTCACACAATCTTTTGTGCAATATGATGCTATATTTCATTTCATTTAGATTTGAAGACAAAATTTTGGGACAAAAATATGTGCTTTTATGAAAACTTTACTTTGGCTTTAAATAGTTCTCTACTTTACCTGTACAATATTCCAGCCATCACCCTGCGTGCCAACCATCTGATACATGGGACTCCCTAACGGGTCGCCGACCTTTGACACGTAGACATTGAACGTTCCCATGGTGGCGCCATACATATGCAAATAAAATCTGACACATTTCGTCCCTCCAGCGACGACCTGATTAAAGGGACTAGTCAGACGGGCTACGTCTCCAGGTAGAGCTGGACTCGATGATTCGATGTAGGCATACTGGCCCTCTGAATTGAGAGAATAAGAAAAGATTAAAAAGATTCATATCCCAAAAGTACTGAATACATGTTGAATTAATTAGATTGTCAGAAAATTTCATGAAGATCTATCAGGCACTGTGGATTTTTTTTTACAAGAGGGGCGCTGCCATGGGGTTGGGGCTTTGTATTATCATTTTTACACGATCCCATAGGCATGTATTAATTGAAAGCAAACAGGGGCTGCATCTCCCGCCAAATATACACTCTTCTAGGTAGTATTACCTGAAAACAGGTGGGGGCTGTATCCCGCCCCTACTTGGTCCCTGCCCTTTTTAGGAATGAAAGATTGTCTTGAAAAGTGAAGGGTCTAAGAGCAGAGCTATGGCTCCGTATTACAATTTTCACACGTTTCTGTAACATTAAAGGCATCTTTTTAAAGGGGGTGGATACAGCCCCCCCCCCCCCCCCTCTCCCCTCATTCCATGGTCTCTTTTGAGGAACTTCAGAGACTACTAGCTCATTTGCATATTTCTTGATAATTTTAACTCAGTTTTCATATAACTCTTCATATAACTTATTATTATCATAATCAAAAGGCTATGTAAAATGATATATCATTGATAAAATGCATTCTTTCATTATTTTTCAACACATTTGTCAGATGTTTAGCCTTTAGCCAACCCTGAAGCTACATGACTGCAACTCCTTGAACAAGAACTAAATAGGATAAAATGATGGAATCCAACTTTCAAGGATATCACGGGGAAACAACAAAAAAGTCTTAAAATCATCAGAATGGGAAAATAGATATTGAAAAAGTCTGATTTCAGACAATATAGTCAGAAGAAATGGCATCACTTAACTTAACATGTCTCATAAAGTTTATCTAGCCACTCAAACATTACCCTCATGATGCTGATGCAAAAAAAAATTCGATGCCAAGAATTAAATTACTTTTTAATTTGAAAAATTGCATTAGGCAGTAGGATTGTTTTTTTTCTCATTTATCCTTATTTTTTAAACATATTTCATGAACAAAACGAGAATGGAGCCATAAGCTCTACAATATCTGAAGATTACATTTCAGGTCTCATTTTTAGTGAACATGACTTTCTCCTTTTCTCAAGTTCTCCTAAAATTTTACAATGTTTTTTATTTCTAATTTGAGTGAAAAGCAAGACAGAAAAATGGTTCAGGTTGGGCCATTTTCAATAATTCAATCGGTCTTGGGCATACTAACAATTTTTTTCTTGTCTTATGACCTGCATCAACTACTTCCTGCCCCAAAACAGCACCTTACATCCCACGACACAACCCCGCACCCCAATGATGCGGTAAGCAGAGGCGGTGGTCCTCCGATACCAATCACCCCGCTGCTCCCATCCTCCAACACCTGTTTCACTAAAAATTGATGGCACTCACCGCCAGACGTGTGGTCCGAAGTTGGTCCTGTATCGACTGATGCAGTTGGTCCAGATAGCAGGACCCAGTCTAGTGAATCTGTCCCATCCTGGGTCCACCCGCAGATCCCAGAGTCGAAATCACATTCGAATTGGGCACTTGCTGGAAGGAGAAATTGAAAAGAGAAAGAATATTATCAACGTACTTCAAGCGCTGTCTGTCGTCTGTTGCTGTAAAGTTGATACTTTGTGTAGGACATTAAACATAGTCTTTTATGAGAAAATACATTACATATGTCTTATTTCAGGATTTGAGTCCCCCTTGTTATGGAAAAAATGTCTCTGGATGCAGATTTTGGATTATGAAATATGTATATTGCAGAAAATCAAAGACAAGAGTCTGTTTATAAGGACTAGATACAGATGGAGCTTGGAGGCGTGGTTGCGAGATTTTTGGGGTGAGAAATAGCTAGTCTACATACACATAGATCCTTGTCTCTCAGTGTTATACTCTGCGTATCACATGATACAGAGTCTTCGCTCAAAACTACATAAGATGGCTTTTATTGAAGTCTTTAAATCTCCCTTTATTATGAAAAAATCTCTGGCTGCAGATTTTGGATTATTGAGTCTGCGCAGTGTGGAAAATCGAATACGGGAGTCTGTCCATGAAGACTAGAGAGAGATGGAGCTGGAAGGCGTAGTCGGGAGGAGAGATTTTGGGAGCAAGGGCACACTTTGCATATACAATGCCAAGGAAA
>BQKZ01006343.1:19275-30360 GCA_036244855.1 Temnopleurus reevesii | reverse complement strand
GTTGCTATGTCGGGCAGGCCTCTGGCAAGCTTTTGTGTTGTCAAGAAGAATCTTTGTGTACAAAGAATGCTCAAAATTTGCATCTATCAGTGAGCCCGCCTATTGGAAAATGGTTGAAGGATTACAATTAGATAAACATGGTAAATAGTAAATAAATGAATGGATGTTTCTGCTATTGACTTTAAATATTAAAAAACTATAGGAAGCTGATTAAAGGGAGCTTGGTATGGGATTCTAACTCTGTAATTAAAGAGAGAGGAAAATATCTGTCTGTGATGTGTAGCATATACTAATTGAAGTGCCTGAAGCTGTGGATTGTGCAAAGTTATTGGAGCTTTTTTTACTCCATTCAAATAATTTTCTCACATCTACAGTATGAATCAGTGCCTAGCATGAGTGCTGAAGGTCTTACTTGAGCGAGGTTTGAACCAGTGAGCTTTGATAACAATATCATCACATCTTAGCGAAGTGTGGTAGTATTGGAATATGATTTAAGATTTGTATCACTTGGCTGCTAAAATCTTGGTCTAATTTCAATGAACCATAATAATCATAATTATACGTTCTTATATAGCGCCTACCACAAACTTTATCAGTCGTCCCGAAGCGCTCTACAGGGTACCGTAATTACCTTGGCTTTAGCAGTGCAGCTGAAAGTATTGCGCTGCATTTCAAGGACAAAATTCCTGCCAGGTACCCATTCACCTCACCTGGGTCGGGTGCAGCACAATGTTGATGAATTTCTTGCTGAAGGAAATTAACGTCATGGATGGGATTTCATTACTCTCCACACAGGTCCTCATCACTGGTCCATCGGAGACACCCTACTCAAATGGATGCTTTGAGTTTGACATCTATTTCCCTGCCGACTACCCAAACTCACCTATGCTTGTCAACCTTGAGACGACAGGCCAGCACTCTGTGCGGTTCAACCCAAACCTCTACAATGACGGCAAGGTAAGCCCAGGATTGCATCATTTTCGCAATCATCTTCATCCTCATCACCACCAACATCTTCAGCACCATCGTTCTCTTCATCATCACCACCATCGTCATCATCTCCATGACCACCATTATCATCACCATTATCGTCTCCATCATCATCATAATTGTCATGTCACCATCATCACCATCGTTCTCTTCATCATCACCACCATCGTCATCATCTCCATGACCATCATTATCATCACCATTATCGTCTCCATCATCGTCTCCATCATCATCATAATTATCATGTGCACCATCATCACCATCACCATCATCATGATCACCATCATTATCATCATCATCATCATCATCATCATCATCATCACCATCATCACCATCACCACCATCATATTCACCATTCACGATCCACTATCGACCATCCATTCTCCATCATCTTCATCATCACTCAATCACTATCATTAAATTTCTTGGTCATCTGCAACTAATTAAACATGAATATGTATCATCATTTGTGAATAACGTACAGTCAAACCTGTCTTAGCGGCCACCTGTCTATAGCGGCCACCTGTTTATAGCGGCCAGTAAAAATTCCCCCCGAGAAAAATACAGTGTTATAGACCCTGTATATAGCGGCCACCTGCCTAACGCGGCCAGCGGCCACCCATTTTGCATCCCTTGGTCAATAACTGGCCGCCTATAGCGGCCAAAATATCAAGATTTTGACGTTACTTCATGTATAAAAGTTTGTATTTCTCGCGATGAAACAGCGTTTGTTAGTTCTTCACCGAGTCTCACTCAGTCAATAACAATTTCACACTCACTCACCACCGTCGGCGTCGCATTGACACACAATGATCACGGCATTCAAAGCCATCTTTCAGCTAAGAAATACCGCTTTGATAGATTATATCACGCTTAAACATCAGAAAATGCCGACTAATTAGTATTTAACACCCCTATTCATCACGAAACCGGGAGTTGTATTGTTTAATTTGGTTGAAAAGAACGATCTTCACACCTCGCGAACCCTTCGCTGCGCTCCATTGTTCTCTAATCCATATTCATGATGACGATGATTGCGTCATACCAGAACAGGCTCGTTCAGCTAAATTCTTATTTTCAATTTTTTTTTAATTCTTTTTTAATAAGAAAAAATATTTTTCAATAATAAAATAATATTTTACTAAAGAAAATAATTATTTTAGAATAAAAAATTAACTTACGAATGAGAATTTTAATTTTTTATACGCAAATAAAAGAATCTTTATGAACAAAGACATAGACCCGGGAAATGCCTATAAAAGACGAAACTTTTGCTCACAATGGCAGTATCCGTACTTTCCACCAATCGGCACGGACCAACAATCATCGCTCGCCAGTTTTCTTCAAGTTTTCCAAGTTTGCAATCTCTTATATTTTCAAGCTTTATTTCTTTATTTCATCATTCTTTTTTACACAAAGATATAAACAAAAGTAATAGACAGACATAGCATTACATTTAATTGTAAAAGGATCAAACAATCTTCAAACGTCTTTTTACTAAACAATAAATAATTTTGACTAAAACATAATGAGTCTAAGCTTTTTAATACAGAAATAAGATAAATGTAAAAGTAAGAATAAAAAAAATATTAAAGTGTAAAGCAAGCAATGTACATAATACACTTGTGACTGCATTCAGAAACATGATTGATACATGCATCCGTTTCAAGTTATGAAAATTCAAAATGGCCGCCAACCTGTCTATAGTGGCCACCTGTCTATAGTGGCCACTTTTGCTGTTTCCCTTCGCTGGCCGCTATAGACAGGTTTGACTGTATATAGTATGTACACATATGCAGAAGCTATGATTTATTTGAGTAGTTCATTGATTTGGTATTATCAAAAACATCAATTCTTCATGTATAGGGAATATTCATTATGTCGTTCTAAAAAAATGTAGAATATTTGAAACATAATAATTTTGATGGCAAGACAATACCATCTTCTCTCAAAAGATAACTTTAGTAACATTAAATATTTGGTTTTTGACTTGCATTTTTACCCTATGCTAGTTAATTAGATAGTATCGACTGCATTTATTTCTCCTTCTTTTATACAGGTATGTTTAAGTGTCCTCAACACATGGCATGGAAGACCAGAAGAAAAATGGAACTCACAGACATCCAGCTTCCTACAGGTAATTTATATTGTACAATTTATGTATCTGCAATAACCGTTCCAATTCAGTATGCAATGGAGCATGCTTTCAACTATTTATATTGTATCTTGGTATGATTAAACTGAAAATGTAATCAAACCAGGATTTTTTTTGTGTGTGCTAGCACGTGTGCAACATAGTGGTCGGATTTTTTGACACAGATTTTAGGGAGGGCTGAATCAGCCTCCTTTCCAGGCTTCAAGACATTGTATTTGGAATAGTGGAATTGCAAAGATGATTTTTTATCCAACCTAATAATTTCTATGAAAAATTAGCATGAAACATAAGCGTGAGCTCCTCCGCAACCGGAAATGAAGGAAAAATAATTGATAAAAAAAAATCTTTGCTATGCAGGTTGCCGGTGTCTATCCAATCACTGATTCTGGTTTCGGAGCCTTACTTCAACGAGCCGGGCTACGAGAGATCGTGAGGCACCCAAGCGGGCACCTGAAGCTCGCCGGAGTATGATGCTAACATTGTACATTAGATATTTAATCCAAGCTTGTACTCCTCAAGCAAGAAATAAATGGATAACGATAATATATATTTTCGCTCTGCAGGTGCTGGTGTCTATCCAATCACTGATTCTGGTTTCCGAGCCCTACTTCAACGAGCCGGGCTACGAGAGATCGCGAGGCACCCAGGCAGGCACCTGGAGCTCACGGGAGTATGATGCTAACATCATGCAGGCCACTGTGGAGTGGGGCATGCTGGACATGGTTCGAAACCCACCACCAGTCTTCAAAGATGTGAGTATTCTTGAGTAATTGTAGGAATTACGATTCCAGTGAATCTAGCATAGGTCAAAGGTCTTATCAAGTCCTCATTACTATTTAATATATAATGTTCCTACCTGGTAAAAGCCAAAATTTTAAAATTATTTTGTCATTCCTAACAAATTTTACATATGTAAAGTTTTCTTTCCCAATATCGTTTTAGAATAATAATAATAATATATGCAATTTATATAGCGCACGTATCCACTCTTATTGCTGAGTGCTCAAGGTGCTTGTCATTATTATTACCCTGGTTTTAGCCCGGCAGCCACCAGCGCACTTGCCATTTCAAGTGCAGCACAGTGTGGATAAATTTCTTGCTGAAAGAAATTGATGCCATGGGTGGAATTCGAACCTACGACCTTCTGGTTGAAAGGCGAGAGTCACGACCACTACACCACGGCGCCTCCTCTAGAATTGCTTTTTCAGATCATTTATTCTATTTAATTTGTTCTTTTAGATATACTTGGACATTGCTTATGATAATTCTGCTTGTCTATCATGATTAAGTTGAGGCTTTGGATTTTGCTTACATTATCCATGTGTTGCCTTTTTTTTAATCAATACATAAAGATTTATGAGTTTCTGTGTGAAACACCACATTTTTCATTTAATAAAGGAAGAGAAAATCAGGAGTTTTTAAAATAAAATTGTATACAATGAGTGTGTCAGACAAATATTTACATAATTCATGGAATGAACATTTATGTTTTCAGGTTGTGCAAAGCCACTTCTATTTGAAGAAGGCCGAGGTGATAGCACAGTGTGAGGAGTGGATCTCATTGGTTGGACAGTACTGCAATGATAAGAGGGTTGGAAGGAGTATGCTACATCATTGGAAGAATCTCAAGGTAAAACAAAAATTGTAGTGGTGGTTTTAATGATCATGGTGTTAGTATTGATGATGGATGATGATGATGATGATGATGATGATGATGATGATGATGATGATGATGATGATGATTATGAAGAAGAAGGTGATGATCATATGATGGTTATGGAAATTATGACATTGAGGGATAAAGGGATTATACTAAATATGATGGTTGCATTGTGAATGAGGATTTAAATGACTAGGAGTGAAGTGAATATCACAAGGTCACTCACAAAATAAAATATCGCTCTTCTCTCTCCACAGAAACATACAGCCAAACTAAAAGAGGAACTCAACAAGCTCCAGCCCCCAGAATTCCTGCGCGAACAGCTGGAACAAGACTCTAATGGCCCCATGCTTGCAGAATTCAGTAAGAACACTGAACCCTTACCCCCTCTTTCAACCGAAATAACCAATGATGTAAGCTGTACCTCCATTTCGGAAGATGCAGATAAGAGTAGCGAGAACGATGCAGAGCATAGTGGATCGTCGTCTTCCTCGCAGGAAATCACGACCGCGGAGACGTCGACAGCCGACAGCCAGATCGCCGAGCCGGTTAGTCTGTTCGAGATGGCTGCAGGAGGAGGAGGAGCTGGGTATGATCCAGTGTGGGGATTTGATTGACGTGAATGATGGGGGAAGTCTGAGTGTGTTCCAGAGTCCTGAAGCGATGATGTCATTGTCTTAAGGGTAGTGAAGGTTCTAAACAACAGGTGCAGATGCAGGGCCTCGTGTGGTGTGAGCTGGAGCTGTGATTTTGACGGTTAGTCAGAGTTTGATCCCCGAAACTCTGTTTGTCTGAAATTGTGTAGAGCCAATTTCCATGATGATTCAGGGGCCGCAGTTTGTGTGAGTTGGAGCTGCGATTCTGATTGCTGGTAAGAGTTTGATCCCTGAAACTCTGGACGTCTGGCATTGTGAAGAGCCAGTTTCTGTGGTGATGAATTGTGATATTACGCATCGGTCTTCATCCCGTAGTAATAGAGCATCAAAGATGAGATTTCGACCTCTTGTCGCAAGGCTCACGTCTAAATACTATACATGTTAGGACTTTCCCAACTTGATGGGGGAAGTCCCAATGTGTTGCAATTGGTTCTTCATCTCATGTTAACCAGCGATCTTACATGCACCTTAAACCACTTATAGTCCAACTCTCCATCTAATCCACTCCAAGTCCACTTCACAGAATCCGATGATATTCGAAGTCTCAGAATATTTTAAGGGGATATTAGAATCGGCTGTACTACATTGGCACCCATGGAGAATCGGTATGGATCCATTTATTGCAAGCTTGGAGTGTAATTTCCACGTTAGAATGCCCTATCACAGTGGAGTGATGCAATATACTTACAATGACCAGAGGCGCCGTGTCAGCTGAATGCCCTATGAAGTGTATATGATGATGATGGATTCTGTCGACATATCAAATATAGTTTAAGTAAGAGTTTACCTCAAATGCTTCTGTTTAGCAATTCTTTCATTTAGTGTTTCCATGTGCAAGTCACTGCACAGAATTTTGTCAAAACGGCATCATATGAAATATTTAAAGCATATACGCTGTATACTCATTATTCAAAATGTGCATTGAAAAATGAATTGCTGTTCTACACTTATACTGTGTTGGTTTTCAGGACTGATAGTGTCATGTTGACTTGAAACCACCACGAGAGTTATTGATAACAAACATGACAATTAAATCAACTTCATGAGGAGCATTTTACTTTCTTCGTTTTTAATCCTTTAGAAATGATATTTGTGATTATTTGCTATATCAAAATACCACTTGTTTTGTCTTGATATTTGTCTTTCATTTTGTGCATCTTTTGGATATTTTGACAAGGTTGTACACCTTTTTTGTGTGCACTGGGAAATTAGTTCGTACCCATTGTTTGCCCTTCAATGAATGGCCATACATGCAAACATTCTGGGATATCAATAAAGTTAGAATTTAGAATGTGAATAGCCAAACAGCTGAACCAAATGCACTCTCATGGGAGAGAGCGTGATATCAAAACATTGTCAAATTATGTAGCTGTTACACTGCGTTTACACAATATTAAGTCTCATTGGTGTACCAGAAGGTTACATTAAGTGCATGCAACATTCTCTGTCAATTCAACATGTTAATTCTGGATAAGTTGAAATTAGTTGGCTCATATATATTTATTTCTTCTCAGAAGCTATTAATGCTCATAATGAATATAAGCTCATATTCAAAATGCACCAGAGTTATCATAAGACGATGTATTCCATCTGAGCCTCACTTCAGTTTATCTTGCAATAGGTGTTTATATTTTGGAAGTTATTTTGATCCATTGTCTTTTCTTATAAATTCTGGTCTTTTTTCCCCACTTATCATTTTTTAAAATTGAAAATTCAATGTCAAGTCATTTTGACATTTACTGTCAGTTTTATATGTTTCATATGTCAAGTCATTTTTGAAGTTATATACATCTTAGCACTGTCTCCAAGTTAGTTATTTTGAGTTGTCAAGATTTTACTAATTTTGATACAATTCAATTTAGGCACATACATCTTATATTCTAAGACCATTGTTATGTTGGCCTATGTGTGTACTTTCATTTTTAATTAAAGAGTGTTTTTGTGAGTTGTACCCTTTTTAATGGTTATATATAATTATTTGCAAGAAGTTACAAGCAAAGAAATGTATTTTGCTATGATGTTCGTTATTGCTTACCTCTCCAATATACAGTGACATGTAGTTGTTATAGGATCTATGAGAATATGGTTGAATTCTTAGCAGCTGCACTTCATATTTCCACTCTTAGATTAATATATTAGGAATTTGTGATTCACATGTAGAATTATAAGTCTTTACCATTTGGAACTTTGGGAGTTTTGAGCATTATCTTCTGGATGGAAGCTAGATCACATGTGCAGTACTTCGATAAAAAGCAAATATTATTCTGAAAATAGTTCAGTTGCCCCAATATATAAAAGGCTTCCCATTATTCATTGTTCAATGTAAGAATATGTATCAATTGTAATCGGTAATAGTTCTCCTTCGCAATTTGAATTCTCATTCTTAAAAAAAACCTCACATTCGACATGAATTCATCAATCTGGGAAAAACTATTTAGGACCTGTTCTAGTGGCCATCTGTTTATATGAATATCTGTCTACACTGGCAACCTAAATGTTACCTCTTGGTGAAAATGTGTGTTATAAAACCTGTCATAGTGGGAACAGCTTCTTTTTCCCTTGGATGGTCATTATAGAGAGGTTTTAATGTGTGTTTATAAAGGATTATAATTGAATTCGTGGAAGTATCATAGAGAGACAATATTTCATGTAGAGTCAAACCTGTCTACAGTGGCCACCCCAAGGGAAACAGAAAAAGTGGCCACTGTAGACAGGTGGCCTCTATAGACAGGTTCTAATATACAGTCAAACCTGTCTACAGAGGCCACCCCAAGGGAAACAGAAAAAGTGGCCACTGTAGACAGGTGGCCTCTATAGACAGGTTCTATTACATGCATTTTCACCTGGAGGGAATCAATTTAAGTGGCCACTATACACAGGTGGTCACTATAGACAGTGGCCACTATAGACAGGTTTGACTGTATTCACCTACTCCTGTGACTCATATGCCTCTTTTCCCCAGTTGTTATTTAATTATATATATATATTTTCAGGTACAAAGTATGATTAGGATCATATATTGAATATGTTTGCAATATTTTGATCCTTTTAACAATATTTAGAAGTATGCTGTATCCTTTTATTAAGAAATTTCGACTAATTGAAGCTTTTGTGTAAAATGTCCTAAACATATTTACAGGCCTGAGATTTAGCAAGGATGAACACAAAATAACATTTGATGATTGTCATGAAAAGTAGGCTGCTATTTTATGTATTTATTTTGTTAGTATTTTTATATGATTACAACAGTGCACATAGAATGATTACTGATATATTGTGTTTTTGAAAGTCAAGTATTTATGTTGATGTCTTTAGTGCTATGGGTTTCCATTTGAAAATCCATATTTAAATTAAGAGTTAATGTTTATACTTCCTACAAGAATGATGCTTCTCTGGTATTTGTAAGAATGATAGTGGGATTATCAAAATTTTGAGTAACTGTAAAGAGGAATTTAAAATATCTTTGACTTGGTGATTATTTGACCTATGCGATATTGACTGTTAGTGGATACCCAATCAAATATATTTGTAATGTAATGTGTACCTTCAATATGAAAAACACCTTCTTAAACCCCTTCTTATAAAAAGACCATCTGAAAATAAAAGCATATGTTCCAGTGAAAATCAATGATTTTGAAAAGTCAATCTCAAAGTTCATACAAAATATGACCTTTGAGTTGATGATAAAGAGGACTTCAAATTATCGCTCCATTTCAATAATAATGGGATAGGCCAAATAAAATTTGTTAATTCATAATCATATGAAATACCTCTGAAAAGGTGAATAGATGTTCTCTATTGCTTAGTTTTGCTTTTCAGAGATTATATTACAACTTTTAACTATTGATTATTGTGTTGTATACTGTGTATTGGTTGTGAGTTATGGCTCATTCTTATATTTCTGTAACATTACAGAATTCATTTTATGTTGATGTCAATATGCCAAAGCGAAAGTGCAAGGAAGAAAAGTATTGACTTACTTTTTGCTTTGACTTATTACGTAAAGTCTGTTTTGGTATGTCTATTTCAATTATGCAAAATATAGTTTATTCAGTGTATGTACAAGATCGTTGTTGAAGTCACCCTTTTATTAATATCATATGATGTAGATATTTTGTGTAACTATATGAAATCTTATTTAAAATGTTTTATTTCATTGCAAAGAGAATGAAGGGCCATTATCTGTGACACATGTAACCGAAAATAATGACCTTTTTTTGTAGGAAATCTTATATTGGAGGAAGCATTGTCTTTTGTATACATTTTTCTCAATGTTTATGAAGAATTAATCATTGCCTTTAATATGAATTCTGGATTTAGTATGTTTGTGACATTTGATATCTCACACAAATCATGCAAAACCCATGGATCTGTGACAAGATGAAGAACAGTGATGAATCATTGCTCATTTTGAAGGCAATAGGTTTAATACTCTTCAAGAATATTTATAAAAATGTATACAAAATGCACGGCTTTGTTAATCAATAATTTGTATGAAAAAGTCAACATTTTTGTCATATACACCACAGATAATGGCCCAGTGTCACCTGATGAGTGGTCTAATTCCTACAAGTGATCTGACTTGAGAAAAATATATTCTGAAACATATGTGCAGAAGTATGTGTAGAATTAAGTGTATATTGACGGATGTGTGAAATATGTGATGGATCCAAAAGTGTTCCATATTATATATCTTTTCCTTTCTCATAACATGAGAATGAATTGTGTATACTTATGAACTGTTGTGTACAGGCAGATAAATACAAAATAAAAAGAAATTCTTAAGACATGCAATGAGGAAATGTTTTAAATTGTTTTATTTTTTCGTAAAAATATGAATATAAATATCACTTTCATACATAATACTGAATTATTCCTTCACCATATAACTTTCATGTGAGAGTACTAAAATGCCGAGATGCAAACTGTTCCAAAAAATGCATATGGCAAAATTAAAATGTGAATAAGGAAACAGTTGCACAAAAATGAGAGAAAGGATAGCAACAGTAGCCAGCCATTCACATATGATCAGCCCTTGAATTCCTATAAAATATACCTCATACACAATCTGGAACCGTTGGCATCTCTGAAAGAGCTACATATAAGTTGCAAAAGCTTTTCTTCATGCAGAGATGTAATTTATAGAGAATGGATATTACAATGTGAATCACAAAGAGCTGAACCAAATATTTTCTCTGGAGCAAGAGCATGTTAACAATACTCAGATGCTTTCTCTCATATTACAAAGTATTTGGCTCATCTGTTTATGATTCACATTTTAATTTCTATGCATATTTTGGAATGATTAGCATATGCACTTCATGAGATGAAATCTTCAAAAGTTTTTTCCTTTCCTTTTTTCCATTAAATATAGCATAAATTTCTCTATCTCTGGCAAGTTTGATTCGATAACTACCATTTTGTACTTTTCTATAGTCCAATTCTATGCACTTACTGAAATCTACTTGTCAATGATTAAACTCATTGTTAAGAACATCAGTCATTGAAACGATACAATCTAGAAAGACATGCATCTTGAGAGTTCAATGGGATCTATTTATCAACAAAACCATTAAATCCTTTAATTAAATCCTTTAACCCTATTCCAACTGGAGGGGGGGGGG
>BQKZ01006343.1:0-16131 GCA_036244855.1 Temnopleurus reevesii | reverse complement strand
GTCTGGCACTTGTAAGCGCAGACATAGCCCTTCATAAAGATCAGCGCTGCCCAAGCCTGGAAGATTGGATATTCCCTACATCATAATAAATTCCTCATATATCATCAGAGTTAGCCAATGGTCATTTTGTCCAATCATCATTTCACATTACCGATACATGCAAACTTAATCTGGCACTTGTAAGAGCAGAAGTAGCCCCTCAAAAAGATCAGCGCTGCCTTGTACGGGAAGTCTGGAACATTGGATATTCCCTATATCATAATAAATTCCTCATATATCAGCAGAGTTAGACAATGACAGGGTGCTACAAGAATTTTATTCACCAGTTGCCCTGTCGGGCAACCAAGTTTTCCAATCACTTGCCCGAACAAGTGTTTGTCTTGCCCAAAATTGATGGCCAATGCAAATTTGCATATAGAGGAAAACTAGTATAAAATTGTTAGTTGCCCTATTGAGCAAGTGACAATTTCATTTACTTGCCCGACAGCTTAATTTCGTTGCCCCGGGCATGCGGGCAAGTGGGTTTGTAGCGCCCTGAATGATTATTTCATCAAATTATCATATAATATTACCACTAGGACAGTACCGTAGTTGGCACTTGTAAGAGCAGAAATGGCACTTCATGAGGATGGACGCACCCCTGCGCTGAAAGTCTGAGGATGTTGCTTTATGAGGTACCACTTATTCATATTGAAGTCCTCATATATTGGCACTCTTAGACACTAAACAAGTTGTTGTATCGTCATCTAACATTACTGCTACGTGCGAATTTCATCTGGCACTTGTAAGAGCAGAAATAGCCCTTCATAAGGATGGGCGCGGCTCTGCGTTGGAAGTCTGAAGACGTTACTGTATGGGCAATCTGAGAGAGGTTGAGGGGCGTGGCAAACATTCCGTAAGGCTCGTCTTCAATGCTGATGGGTGTGCCGTGATAACACCAGTGCCATTGTGAAGGGGAGAGGTAGAAACACAGTGTGACCGGAATATCGCCCTCTTTGTGCGGTAGTCTATAAAGACATGAAAAAGACAGACAAACAACATTATAAAAATTCAACCTTTAGTTCTGGTTTGAAGAAGAAATACATACCCACATATTTGAGCAAATCTTTAGAGCATGTGCCAAATAATTCTCCAGGAAAATATAAAATGACAGAAGTATCAGCAAATATAGAGCATGAAATCAGATCTGTCAGACTGAATAAGCATTACTGACATCCTTATTTTTGCAATAGCTTGGTTGAGAAAAGTCTTTCAACCAAATGTCATAAATTATGAAATGAATAGCAAGGATTGGCAACAAATGTTTTCTACATAGTTGATGATTTCAATTAAAAACATAAAAATACAAAGCTTTGTATAATTAAATTCACACATTTTGTTGAATGTTCAAGTAAGTTTCAGATATAAAAGACAATAGCAAATTTTAGTTGAAGAGCCTAACCGATTTAATGTTTTAGCAGATTGGTTTCATTTGATGAAGATTTCAAACACTTGCCACTTATAGTGTAACACAATTTACCAGGATACACAAATATCAAACCCTACAAGTAATGTGGAAATTCAGTATAACGAGGTACTTGTGACTATAAAAAATAACAATGAGTTATAAAGAACTGGGATCAAACTATTACCTCCTTATATCAGGAATATTGTTATATCAGTTCTCTTTATACTGAGTTTCCATTGGAGTAACATATATTGACAACTTACTTTTCTGTAATGACTGTCCTTCCAGCTAGCTCAAGCAGAGTGGGCAAAGGCTTGGGCGTATTCGGGACATCTATGGAAGTTTTTGCTGCAAATAGCGCTGCATCGCTCCCAGACAGATCAATCTCGTCCAACCTCAACTCCAAGAAAGACGATGGCACAAACTTAACAGCACTTCCGCTCATGTCCAGAAACCGAAGTCGATGAAGCCTGCCAAAGTTCTCAGGTATTGATTCAAGACCGTTGTGGGAAATATTCAGCCTGACCAGTCTTTGAAGGTGTGCCAAATCGAAGGGTAAATGCTTGATTTGGTTGTGCGAGATGTCCAGACATTGTAATGTTCTTGCCAGATTCTGATTTTTGCACAGTCCCATTGGTAGATATTTGAGTTGGTTGTGGGAGAAGTTGAGTTCGGAAAGGTATGTTAGTTGGTTGAGAGTCTCTGGTATCTCACTGATGCTATTCTTGCTCAAGTCTATTCGTTTCAGGTGCCTGGCTTGCAGAATTCTACTGTCCACTTTCTTTAAACTGCAACCTTAAAAATGGAATGGGAAAGATCAAACTGTAAGCCATAAAAATAGTGCGTTAGGGCTGATTTATGGCTACTCTGGAATAGAAGGGTTAATTTGGTCTATTCTTGAAAATGGTTTTGGCACATTGAATTCAGAAGGAAAAAAAATTGTTTGGATACCCTCCAATGACCGACCCTCTAAAATGGCCTGATCTGAATTTTGCCTTACTGGAAATACAAGAATTTTCTTTAAAAAAGTCCTGAAGGCAGGGTTGGAAATCAGAATTCAGACCTTTTAGCACTTATCTAATCATGTCTTATTTCCTCTATGACGAATCCGTTTCTGTGTTCCCAACTGATTCCACATGGGGAAAGTTGTCTGTACTAAACAGGCTCCAAGACAATTTTTTTTTTGGGGGGGGATGGGTCCTAACGGCCATGTAAATGATTTTGTATCAAATTTCCTCTGTACTTTCCAATAACCTGAAGAGTCCCTATGCACTTTGGGAAGCTAGTATGAATGGGGTAGTGATAGCATTGCAGAACTGCTTGGCTTGAATACATTTATCATGACAGTAAAACTTGTTTTGAGGTTGTTGGGGGTCATTTTAACAACTTTGTATCAGATCTCGAAATAAGTAGATCTCTTTTATGAGAGGTTTCCACTGTACATATCGTTGACCTGAAGGGTCTCCATGCTCTTTGGGAAGCACACTAGTCCTAGGCCTTTCCACCTAGGACCACATCGCTAGATTTTATTTTACATAACAGGAAAACGTGTTTTGAGATCCCTGTGACCAAGAAAATAGACTCTCTCTTTTATAAAGAGTAATAACTATACATACCATTGACCTGAAGCATCTCCATGCTCTTTGGGAAGCTAGTATGGATTGGGTAGTCCTTGCGTTGCAAGATCACTAAATTGGTCTTGGGCCTCTCCACCTAGGACCTATTTGCTGGATTTTACTTTTCACTACAGAAAAACATGTTTTAAAGTCTTTGTGAACAAGAAAATTGGATCTCTTCTAAGAGTCCAAACTGTACCTACCATTGACCTGAAGGATCTCCACGCTCTTTGGGAAGCTAGTATGGATAGGGTAGTCTTTGCGTTGTAGGATCACTACATTGGTCTTGGTACTTTCCACCTGGGATGTTGGCTAGACTGCATCAATTATTACAGTAAAACTTGTTTTGAGGTCGGTTCTTAGAGCTATGTAAATGACTTGTTTCAGATCTAAATATAAGGAGATTCTCTAAATATTAAAAGAATTTCCACAGTACATACCATTGACCTGAAGTGTCTTCATGCTCTTTGGGAAGCTTGTATGGATGAAGTAATCCTTGCATTGTTGAATCACAACATTGGTTTTAGGACTTTCCACCTGGGATCGCTTCGCTGGATTATACCTTTCATTACAGGGTAACATGTTTTGATTGCTGAGCTGGAATTAATCATTACAGTAAAACTTGTCTTGTGGTTCTTACAGCTATGTAAATGACTTTGTTTATCAGATCTCAATATAAGGAGATCTCTTTTATAGGAAGTTTTCACTGTACATACCATTGACCTTAAAGCGTCTCCATGCTCTTTGGGAAGCTGGTATGGATTGTGTAATCCTTTCGTTCTAGGATCACCACATTAGTCATATGCTTTTTCACCTAGGACCACTTCGCTAGATTTTACTTTTCATAACATGAAAATGGGTTTTGAGAGCCTTGCGACCAAGAAAATGGGTTCTATTTTATAAAGAGTCCAAACTCTACATACCATTGACCTGAAGTGTCTCCATGCTCTTTGGGAAGCTGGTATGGATGGGGTAGTCCTTCCATTGCAGGATCACAACCTTGGTCTTGGGCCCTTCCATCAGGAACTGCTTCGCTGGACTTTACTTTCCAATACAGGAAAACGTTTTTTGAGGTCTTTGTGAACAAGAAAATGGAATCCCTTTTATTAAGAGACAAACCTATACCTACCATTAACCTGAAGCGTCTCCATGCTCTTTGGGAAGCTGGTATGAATGAGGTAGTCCTTGTGTTGCAGGATTACAACATTAGTCTTGGGCCTTTCCAACTAGGACCACTTCGCTGGACTTTACTTTTCACTACAGAAAACGCGTTTTGAAGTCTTTGTGAACAAGAAAATTGGATCTCTTCCAAGAGTCCAAACTTTACATACCATTGACCTGAAGGGTCTCCATGCTCTTTGGGAAGCTAGTAAGATCACCACATTGGTCTTGGGTCTCACCACATTAGTCATATGCCTTTTTACCTAGGACCACTTCGCTAGATTTTACTTTTCATAACAGAGCCTTGCGACCAAGAAAATGGGATCTATTTTATAAAGAGTCCAAACTCTCCATACCATTGACCTGAAGTGTCTCCATGCTCTTTGGGAAGCTAGTATGGATGGGGTAGTCCTTGCATTGTAAGATCACCACATTGGTCTTGGGTCTCTCCACATGTGATTGCTTGGCTGGGACTAGACTAGACAGCTGGACTTCAGGGAGGTCCTGGTCTTGGTGGGCTCGATTGACAGCAATCAGGAAGGCTTTCAGCTGCAGAGGGTCAGCCTAGGAATAGAAAATAACTATTACAGAAAATAATTGGGACAGAGGGGGGGGGGGGGGGTTGTAAAATTATATTTTGGTTAAATTATGCAAGCTCGTGGAGCGGTATCTGCAAGGACAGCTTTACAGAAGCAGCATAAAAAGTAAATAATAATAATAATTAGCCCTCTAAGTCTTAGAAAAAGCCCCTGGAAAAATCAAAAATAAGGGCAAAAATAGACTTTTGCATTAAAAATCGCCTGTGTCAACTATGTTTGCCATATCCCACTTCAAATCTCTGTTTTAGCAACTAAATAGACCCAATGAATAATGGGCTCCACAAGAGGCTCCGAAATAGCCTTATCAAAATAAATTGCGGGGCTATTTTTCAGGAGGAAAATGTAAGAGAAGTTCATTGATGTGTTATGCTATAAATCCTTTTTTTTATTTCAAGTAGTTAATCAATGAAATTGGGTAATAATAATAATAGTATTTATGGTGGCTATTTATATAGCGCACATGTCCACCTTATGGTGCTCATGGCGCATTAGAAACAGAGACAAACAAAGAAAGAAAGATTGTGAAAACATAAAGAAGATAATTGTTTTGTACACTGTTTTAACAGAGCACTTTTATTAAATTGAAAAAAAAATTGTGTACCCACTGGTCTGACTATGGAAAAGACAACGATTGGAGAACATTAGCAGGAATGTAACTCTTTCTTTAACGTTAAATTGTTTTGGAAATGTTCTTTTAACGGCGCATCAGTATTACATTGAAGAGTCATGTACCCACTGGTCAGATCATTGAGACGTAGACCACTGGAGAACGTTAGCGTGAGTGTAGCTCTTTCTTTGGTCTTACCTTGCTGATACAGACATCTTGTGCTGGCTCATGTATGCGAATGGTTGCTTTCCCTTCTTGAACAAAGCGTCCAAAGATCTTCACCACATTTCCTTTCAACTGACAGAAAAATGGAGAAGTATTAAAGTTTGAAAATCAATCTCCTGAACCATAATTGAATAAATTCATCGTTATCATCATCTTCATTAATTCAAATAAAGAGTTATTATCATCATTACTATCAGTATCATCATCATCATTATCATCATCATCATTATCATCATCATCATCATTATTATCATTATCATCATCATTATCATCATCATCATCATCATCATTATTATCATTATCATCACCATCATCATCATCATGATCATGATCATGATCATCTCATGTTCATTATCATAACTTTCATTGTTATCTTCTTTTCCTAGCTTATCTTTATTCTGCAGTTTATCTGGATGAGGGATTTCAGAAATCTCCTATCAAAAAGATAGTATTGATTTATGAATTTCTTCAAAATTCTCTTTTATAATAATATTCTAACAGACACCACATGATTTGATGATATTTGATGTGAAACTGTTGCAAAATTTAAAACAGAGTTAGTAAGGGATCCAGACATGTACCCAACTTCACCCCCCCCCCCCCCCCCCAAAAAAGAAGAAAATATCACATCTTAGAACTTACACAGTATTTTGCTCCATCACGGTCCTTTGCTGTGCAGATTGCCAGGAAGATGCCACCCTCTTTGTTTCCTGCTAAAGGTCGTCGACCAATGACAGCCGAAGCCCTCATGGAGCGCCCTCTCTTGATCACACCATGCGAGGATAGCATCCGGTTTTGAATCTCTACATCACACGGAAGTCTCATTATTTTTCAAGTTATATCTATCTGCAATTAAAATCAAAACAATTTTCTGGAGTTAAGAGTTAGACAGCTAGAATTATCTATAAAAACCTTTGGAGAAGGAAAATATATTACTGATTACGAGTGTCTATAATCCATAATATACTTTTCAACAAACACTGGCGTCTGGACAGTCTCGTCATAGATATTTTTTGTCAGTCCATTTTCGCATTAAGATTTTAGCAAATTTGAGCGACGAAATTGGAAAGCGTTTGCTGTCTGTAAGTTTTATTGATTTCCTGAAAAAATAACCCTAATTTGAGCATCAGATGATTCTTTCAAGTTTCATTGATACAGATTCAGTTGTGATATAAGTAAATCACAGCTAAACTCTGATTCCAAGCGATATTTTAGCGCAAATTCTTGGAATGCGTTGTCAAAATGTTTTCTACCATAAACGTCTTCTCCATAGAATTTCCTTTGGAATTCGCGCTAATTAGGGGGGGTCCAGACCCTATTGGGGCAGCAAAGCAAATGACAAAATTGTAAAAAGCGGTCCCACAAGTGAGTCTGGAGCCTATATGGACTAACTTACTTAAAAAGTACAAAAATACACCAAATGGTGGTCTGTACTTATAGCGATGATGATGAATCTGTTTTTTTGTGGTGTGGTTACCTGTGACATTTTGGACTTCTGCCGCCGATGTTTAAAATTTTACATGGCGCGCCCAAGGAATCTGGCACTTTATCTCCTGGTTTGCCAAGTCCTAAGAGCAACACCATTATTCATAACATTAAAGAGCCAAATCGTGATATAACTAAGCCACCTCTCTAGTCCCACGCACATTTTCTTTTAGCGTCAGGCCTTCTTCAAAGTCCATGGAGATAATTTAATGTCCAATAATTATAGGTCCCAAGCCACTAAAAGAATGCAAGTCAATGGAGGGGGTAGACTATTTGGCAAACTCGGAGATCCTATGGAAGTATGCGTTAGTGCATCAGCGATGATTTTTGCACCAAATTCGACCAACAAACATTTGTAAATAAAGTTGGCTCAAATTTACACTTTTTTGACATCAAAATCGATTAAATTTTCCACATTTTTTTTTAAATATGGAAGGAGGGGAAAGAAAATAATATTCAAAACCATTATCCTGTCAATGAAATGTAATTTAAGGCGATTTTTTACTCGTTTTGAATTTTGTGGATGTATTTTGGACTTCTGGCGCCGATGTTTGCAAATTTAACGTCACACGCGCTGACTCAGACTCAGTCTCAAGCAATCTCAGAACTAGTCCGAAGGCTCCGGCCTCTTCATTCTGGGGGTGTTACACTTCGTTCCTCGCTCCATGACCCCCTCTAAAATGGAGGGGGTCATGGAGCGAGGAACGAAGTGTAGAATTTTTTGAGCTCATGCTGTGACAGTAAAAACTCTTGCCAAAAAGTAAACTCTTGGCTGGATTAGAGCTCCTCAAGTGCAACTCTTCCACGATCAGAACTCCTCAAGTCGGAACTCCTCGAGCTGCAACCCTCGCTACTCTTCTGGAAGCAGAAACCCGCATACACTATGGAAGCTGAGGGCAATGGAAAGACGGACGAGGCTACACGACCAAGAGAGCTCTCAGAGAAAGGAAAGCGGTATCAGTATGATACAATAAGGCGTAACCTGAAGACAACTCTACGGGCGTACAAGAGGAAAGCCAATGAATTACGAACAATCCTCTCTGGCGAAGGTGAAGAAGGGCCAATAATCGAGCTTCGAAACTCGGCGCAGAGTATCATGGACGAAGCAATTGTCCTTCAGGAGAAACTAGAAGTTATTGCGGCTTCTCTAGGAGAGGAAGAGAATGGTGAAAGTGCACTCGATGATGCGGAGGATGAGCACAACGAACTGATGAGACATACGTTACGCATGCTGGTGGAATCAAAGTCTCCAAGGCCACCATCGCGAGCCCCTTCTGTCCAATCGACAATGGAACCAGCTGATTTACTTGCATCCCTGGCGGAAGTATCACCCTTATCCGCATCCATCGCTCAACAGATTAGGGCATCACGACTCCCCCTTCCTGAACCGGATATTTTTGGCGGTGACCCCCTCCAGTTTCCAGGATGGAAGAACTCTGTTGATTTGCTATTAGAGGAATCTGGAGTACGCACGTCGGACAGATTCTTCTTCTTGAAGAAATATTTGAAAGGAGAACCCTTAGAGTTGGTGAAGGGTTATGCAATGATCGCTAGTGAGGAAGCATATCACCAAGCCAGGGCAGCACTTGATGAAAGGTACGGCAGCAGATTCACCATCTCCCATGCCTTCAGAGATAAANCCTCATGCAGTTTGTCTATGGCGCGCACTTAGGTTAAATGCGTGCACAAATAAGCGCACGTACGCTTCAACACAATCCCTATGGAGGCTCAAATCACCAGGCAGGCGGCCGCCTACACCCGCCCCATGTCGCTTGGCGATCGCCGATTGCTGCGCGAATATACGGGCGCCATTCATTAAGTTATGCACATCAATTAAAAGCCCAGAATTTCGGCTAAATTATGATCTGAAAATAAACTTGAAATGCTGGATCTTGTGACTTGTGGAAGAGCAAAACTGCTTAAGCGGCCGGAAACTGGTGCTCATACGGTATGCATTAGTGCGTCAGCGATGATTTTTGCACCACATTCAACCAACAAATATTTGTAAAGTTGGATCAAATTTACACTTTTTTTACGTTAAAATCGATTAAATTTTAAACTTTTTCTTATATATGGAAGGAGGGGAAAGAAAATAATATTCAAAATCATTATTCCGTATAGTCTAGACGGAATAATGATTTATTGTGGATGTATGTTGGACTTCTGCCGCCGATGTTTGCAAATTTTGCGTGACGCGCGCACGCACGCAATCTCCGAATCTGCGCACTAATATCCGGGTTTTGCGACTATTTTACGAGAGTGCCCCCTTAAAAAATCAAAAGGCAAACCCGGAGAATAGCGACAAGGTGCGCGCTATGTATTCAATTTGTGTACAATCCTATGGAAGCGTGCGCGTGCGATAGTGCGTCGGGATGATTTTTGCACCAGATTCGACCAACAAACATTTGGTAAAGTTGGCTCAAGTTTATACTTTTAACACCAAAATCGATTAAATTTTCAAAAGATTTCTTGAAATATTGAAGGAGGGGAAAGAAAATAACATTTAAAACCATTAATGTGTTTATAAAATGTAATAAAAGTCGCTTTTGGACTTGTTTTGTGGATGGTTACCCGTGTGTATTTTGGACTTCTGGCTTTCTGCCGCCGATGTTTGCAATTTTTACATAGCACGCGCACGCAATCTGGTCGCTATTCTCCGGGTCTGCCAATAAAAAGTCATTTGAATGACGCTGGTGCACTATTCCAGCACTATCCCTTCCAGACCTCATTCAATAATTTATAAAATCAATCAAGACCAATTCGCGTACCTTATCTCAGTCCCACCTGCCCGTATTTGTGTCCTTACGCTAAATTTCTCACAACTATTTTATATTTCATAAGTTAAATCTGCAAATATATGGCAATTCATACATAAAAATCGAATAAAAAAATTTAAGGGCAATTAGGAACATTTCAGTTGTGATAGATTATTAAGAATAGAAGATCATCCCTTATGGAATTTTGTGAATAACTCACCCTAAAGTAAAAGTTGAAACTTGTTCAAATTTGACGAAACAGCCGCGCAATCTCCAATGTAAACGCAGAGGGCTCACTTCATTCACCGAGATCCAAGAAACTTGAAACCATTTTGGACATTTTGCGGATTGGGAAAGTGAAGGAAAATAAGCAAATTTCAGACTACTGATGACCAAATATGGTATGTTTCATGATTTATTAATTCCTACATTTGTACTTGTTACGATAGATATTCATATAGAAAATATTAATGGGGCGATATATATTTATTTGCTTATTAGTTAGCCTGTTTGATAGTCGCCCGATGCATTTTTGCCTCTCATCTGAAGACCAACTGGGCGGTTTTCCGCGAAGATCGACGCCAGCAGTCACGGCCGAGGAGGAGGGCTTCCCTTCGCTTGTTGAGCTGCATGAAAATTGAAGTGTCTTTCCAATTTCAGTGGCAGGGTTTAGGTTCAAATTGTTCATGGGATGATGGGAGGTACATGTAACAACCAAATGAAATCGTTCTATCTGTCATTGCTGTATGCAGGGTATGTATGAATATTTTGTGAATGATTCACAGAAACAGGGTGATGTTAAAAAGNAATCTGAATCCTTCCAATTTTCGGACAGAAATCATCAAATTTGTAAGTAAGCAGTCATACCATTCAATTCCTTGATATTTTGTGCCAATTTGTGGTCAAACTACTGTAAATCTGAATCCTTCCAATTTTCGGACAGAAATCATCAAATTTGTAAGTAAGCAGTCATACCATTCAATTCCTTGATATTTTGTGCCAATTTGTGGTCAAACTACTGTAAATCTGAATCCTTCCAATTTTCGGACAGAAATCATCAAATTTGTAAGTAAGCAGTCATACCATTCAATTCCTTGATATTTTGTGCCAATTTGTGGTCAAACTACTGTAAATCTGAATCCTTCCAATTTTCGGACAGAAATCATCAAATTTGTAAGTAAGCAGTCATACCATTCAATTCCTTGATATTTTGTGCCAATTTGTGGTCAAACTACTGTAAATTTTGCACCTATTCTTAGATGGAAGCAATTTTATGGTAATCTTGTTCAAAACGGGGTCTACGAATTAATATGACACAGTTTGTTGACAATTCTCGCAACTTTACAGCGTCAATCGAATTTTGATATCGCGATATCTCTGTGATTCTTTCATGAATTAAATTTATGTTTAGAAATATTTGAAGCCTAAAATATCTAGTTTCATTTCGTGCCAAGATTTTAGAAGATAATTTTGTATTTTGAGAGATATATTTTGCTAAGTACCACGATCCAAAAATGCTCTTTAGAAAAAGTATACAAATTAATGTGACCCCATCATTAAGACTAATTAGCGCAGCTGAATATATTTAGTATAGTAATTGCACTATATAAATCCATGTATATTATTATTATGTGACCCCATCATACATGTACGTACCTTCACGGTTGTTTATAATTAAATCCAATTGAATAGGAAGATCTGGGTAAAAATCTAGCATGGAAGTAATCTCGCATAGTGTAAGCAATGCACATGTACTAGATTTGCCCCTTGATTTGAGCAACTGTAAAGGGACGTATTGATCGAAAGTTGCAGTTGATCGGAACGTGCCAATCAAAATCATTGTTTCATGCGTGTCTTGTTATTTAAATGCGCATACCGTGCCGAATGGAAATGCGCGTTACAATTTGCAAAGTTGCAGTTGATTTTGCAGTTGATTTTGAACAACACCTTCTGAGTCTGAGATCTTTGTGAAAATAGATTGCAGAAATAGATGAAAACAATTTTTTCTTTTAATTAAGGGGTGGTGTTCTGAAATCGTTTTTATCTTTTTTTCTTTCTTTCTAACTTTCTTCTTATCTCTGTGAGCTAGGAATGCCCTAAATCCTTCCTAAGACGTATTTTGAACATCTTCTTATTGTGATCTTTTCTCTTACAAGTATGACCAACTTCATCCTGAAAATCACGCCTATTTTGAGCCCTTGACCAATCGTTTAAACTGTAATAAAACAAAATCGGCCAATAACAATGTCTCTTAGATCACGGCCAAGGGTTAAGGTTTGCGCTTACATGCATGATGTAATTGCGCTATGCGCTTTCTGAAGCAAAATCAACAAAAATTATTACTCATCCACATGGTTATTCTTTGATGAATCAAAATNTGAGACCGATGGCCGTCCACGCAGAAGCATTTGGGGAAGATGTAGAGACTCTCCAGACCTTCAGGGAAGCTGACAAACTAACAGACGGAGAAAGGAAACGTGGGCTAGGGAGATCGAATGAACCTTGCAGTCTCGACGCCTTCCTTGATGAGGAACAAGTTCTGAGGGTTGGTGGAAGACTAAAAAACAGCACGGAACCATTCGAGGTCAAGCACCCTGCAATTCTGCCTCAAGGAAGTCATG
Organism: Temnopleurus reevesii; assembly: GCA_036244855.1. NCBI lineage: Eukaryota > Metazoa > Echinodermata > Echinoidea > Temnopleuroida > Temnopleuridae > Temnopleurus > Temnopleurus reevesii. Next base: position 3,614 of record BQKZ01006343.1, on the reverse strand, counting down.
TAACAGACCTCATTATTCGGCACTGCCATCAACAGGTTGCTCACCAGGGAAGAGGAAGTACCATGAACCGAATCCGCGCCAACGGCTACTGGATAATAGGATGCAGCAGTGCTGTGTCGAGAGTCATCCGGAAGTGTGTAACCTGCAGAAAGTTAAGGAGTCCAACGCAGACACAGAAGATGGCAGACCTTCCTCATGACAGAGTAGAGCCGGCAGCGCCATTTACGTTCAGCGGCATGGATTGTTTTGGCCCATGGACAATCCGAGAAGGCAGAAAAGAACTGAAGCGATACAGCTTGGTGTTCACTTGTATGGCACGCCAAGCTGTACACATTGAGACGCTGCATTCATTATCGACCGATTCCTTCATATATGCCCTCCGTCGGTTCCTCACGATCAGAGGCCCAGTACGCCAGCTGAGATCTGATCAGGGGACAAACTATGTTGGTGCTAAGGCGGAGTTTAGGAAGCTGATGGAAACGGATCACGACTCCGTTAAAGATTTCCTCAAGAAGGAAAACTGCGACTACATAACGTTCAACTTCAACGTGCCGACCGCAAGTCATATGGGCGGCTCATGGGAGCGACAGATAGGAACTATCAGACGGGTGCTGGACGGACTGATGCATCATGCTGGCCCTCAGCTTGACGACGAGTCACTCAGAACTTTCATGTGCGAGACAGCATCGATCATCAACAGTCGCCCTCTGACGTTGGAGAACGTGAATGACCCTACGCATCCANGGAAGTGCTGAAAAGTCACTGTTCCAAGATGAACTTTCCAAGCACTCTTATACTTCCCTTTTGTTTTAATAGATTTTTATCACCTGCAAAGCTATTTTTCGAGATGTCTGTGAGAGATTGTCTAAATTGTACATTTCAATAAACATAGGAGTAATACGATCTTGTCAAGATTTGATTTTTTCCAATGAAGGTAATTTGAAAATCGATGAACTTTTCCAAATTTGTCTTAGATTCGCTTGAAATTCAGTCGTTTTCAAGTTTCCTGCATATATATCTCATTGAAATTGGGGCTTTCATTTTGTTTCATTTTAAGATTTGCTTCTTCGTGTTTATGTGAATAAACCAGTGAGCAATTGGATAAATCTAGACCCTTCTTATAATTCTTAAATTGGTTAGATAGAAGATTCTTATTTGAAATTCCTCTTTAAAGAGAGGAGATGAAGTTGGTTTCTGCCCTAAGGTGATAAAAGCCACACTTGGGGAGAAATTCCATCATTTCCTCTCGAAGCACATTGATTCCAACACTTTACTGATGGATTTGGCCAATTTCTTGACCTTTTTTACCTAAATAATTAGAGGTCAAAGTTACCTTGTCCAAGTTATAGGTTGTGTATAGTAGGCGAGGAACTTGACTTCCTCTCTTATGTTTCGACATAAAAAATTGTTTGCCCCCTAATGCCAATTTCTAAAATATGCATTGGTCGGTCGGAAAGGTTTTTGAATTAATTTTTCTTTTAATTGAAGTGATTCATGGGGAAAATGGGGCTCAAAAAGGAGTTGAAAAACCAAAGAGTAACTGAAGATATCCTTTCAGGTCATATTTGACATGTTTATTTATAATTTCAGATGATTTTTCAATTTAAATGGCCCAATTAGGCCACACATGGGGAGAAATTCCAGCGTTTGGTGTGGAAGCAAATTAATTCCAACACTTCACTAATGGATTTAGCCAAATTCTTGACCTCTTTGACCCAAATATGTGAGGTCAAAGTTATCTTGTCCAAGCTACAGGTTTTTTATATAGAAAGTGATGTACTTGACTTTCTTGATTAAAGTACATCTTGAAATATGCTTGAGCTTGTGCAAATAATGCCATTTGTTAAAAAAGCGTCGGTCGGTTCAGAAAAAAAATTAAACAAATCTTTTTATTGATTCGAACCGAAAAAAATCGAGCACAATTCAAAAGATTCATGGGGAAAATGGGGCTAAAAAATGGGATGAAAAGCCAGAGTATCTTTTCAGTTCATATTTCACATGTTTATTCATAATTTTACTTTGATTTTTCAATGTGAATGGCCCAATTAAGCCACACATGGGGGAGAAATTCCAATGTTTCCTCTCAAAGCAAATTATTTCCAACACTTTACTGATGGATTTAGCCAATTTCTTGACCTCTTTGACCCAAATATGAGAGGTCAAAGTTATCTTGTCCAAGCTACAGGTTGTTTATAGTAGGCGAGCTATTTGACTTTATAGATTACGTCTTGAAACGTGCTTGACCTTATTCATTTGGCTGATCTGGAGAAGGTTGGGTTGATGTGAACTTTTTCGGAGGCATCCCAATGATAATAATCGAATGTGGAGAATGATGCCACTGATTAATAGGGCAATGGAAAGAGTGATCCCAGAGCCACGATCAGCTCAGCTCGTTGGCGGCGTTGGCTTGTAGGTGAAGGGGGCAGGGATGGATGTTTATTGATACGGGCATTCACGAGAGCAAGGAGCAGGCGCGGTCGAGAGGGAGCATCGCGCAGGAGGATTTGAGATTCAGTTTCATTAGCGGGAACGGTGGATTTTGGGAGATTGTCGTCGGCTTCGTTGAATGATTTCAAATTGGCTTGATAGTGTACGGGGCCTGGATTGGTGTGGTGTCGATTGGAATAGCATGTGGAATGTTGTTACATGGTTAGAGCTTGCTGTAAGTTCACTGCACTTTGGTATGTTATCATCTTAAAGCAACTTGATAATTGTTTTAAATAAATCATACTTGATATCTTGGAGGTGTAGTAGTCTAGTGGTTACGTCCCTGGACTTCTATCACAGCATCTCAAGTTCAATTCCTGTGTTCAGCACTGATTTCCATTGGCAAGAAATTTATCCACACTACATGTAGCAACTCTCACCCAGGTGCTATTTGGGTACCAGTTGGAAACAACAATCTTATGGTTTGTTTAGAAGTGCTTGTCTAACAGCGACTAGTTGTGAATCCATTGACCAGTTGATAATAATTTGAACGCTTTGGTTGCTTACATTATTTGCTAATTTATAAAGTGTGTAATATCTCATTGTTATCATCCAGTTGGCACACTTCTATGAGTATGAATTTGTCAATGAAGATAACTACATGTACATGTATCTACAATTTTATGAAATATTTGTACTCCTTAAGTATGCTTTAATAAGGAAAAGCAGACTGCGCATAAACGCACCTGTTAATGTTCAAGAGATCAAATTTCACCCAGCATAAAGTTGTTTTAGACAGACACATAAAGTGAAGATATGGTAATTACTATATTCATGATACACAATACTCAGAGAACAAAAATTTTAGTATTGAAACAAGGCCTCTTGTCATTGCATTTTATAATATTAGAACACTCCATTTTTTTTCTTTAATACTGCATTTTCTGGTTAAGCTAATTACAGGGAATGATACTATAGTTGACCAGATTAAAGAAAATTTGTATGGAATACTCAAATGTATGAATGATATCACATGGTTGATTCTTTAGAAGTAAGACAGAGTGATGAATGGAAAAAAATATCACTTGGACGTTTGACAGACCAAACACTTGATCCCACTTCAATGCATGATGTTGTTTGTACAAAAAGGGCATTGCCATTGACATCCGTATGATCTTTGCAATGAG
>BQKZ01006342.1:0-10764 GCA_036244855.1 Temnopleurus reevesii | reverse complement strand
GTTGGGGCATTGCCCGAAAATGTGCTGACATCGCATTTGACTTGTCTGCATGCATGCTATGTTGCGAGGGAGTAAAGCAACCGAACTTCATAGACATTTTTTAGTTTCAAACTCTGAAATATATTAGTACATATAGCTTTCATAAGCCATTGACTTCGGGGGCATAACCCTTATGGATGTTGATATTTCTTTTTTCCCATCATTGATGATTGTGTTGCTGTGACCATTGTCTTGTAGTGCTATCTTCGCTTTTTTTTATGATTGTTTGGTGTATGTTTGCTGTGACGTTAGGTGTATTCGTGGATTTATTTATATGTGTTATTTTTGTCATTTTACGCGGTTTTAACCGATTTTTAAATGCTTTCTCGCTCGATCGTAAAACCCTTTCTAATTAGGTTCCCATTTAGCGCCGATACCTTACGGTTTCAGAAACTACGACAGTCCTACGGAAGCTCATACGTGCAGCTCGAAGGTAATTTTGTACAATTTTCAAACCTTCTCGTTTGACACAAGGCGACAGGGCGAGTAAAGCTGGCTGACACTAGCACATTTTCTGTAGCACGCATTGACACGACTCGAGTCGTGCAAACAGTGCACAAGCTAGTCGCAAACTGGCGTGAAGTGTAAGCAAACACGGCGCAATGTCGGGACGAGAATTTTGAAATGTTCGAAATTCTGGTCACGATAAAATTTTGCACAAACTGTTCGTGAACCCGTCGGGACGATGCGGGATGATGCGTGCCATTGGGTGGGAGTGCGAGTCATGCCGCAACTGTCATGAACTCCCATAAATAGCCCCTGGTCATCTCACGTGTCGATGACATCCCAGAGACGGGATAACATAAGATCGCAATCTATTTTATATTACAGGCCGCCAGGTCTGCATCGAATATTAATGACTGCCTCAACAAGAAGCATGGGTTCTATGATCTTTGTTCTCGTCCTGACTGTACTTTCACTGACCCAAGCCGCCGTGATCGATCTGCCCTCCAAACATGGCGTCAATCTAGTTGGTGTCGGTTACGATGTAGTCTACGGTAATCCCGAGGGTGACTCTAGAAGGAGCTCCGGCGGAATAGATCCCGGTATTAAGGCATCCAGGAACATCATCAAGTTCACTTACGACAAGGGGAAGGTGACTGATGACCTCAAGTTCAAATTGCCCGATCAGCTGGACTATGTGGAACGAAGCAGTTCCTACCAGACCTAGGAGTCCAAGACGTTCTACGGATCGGCAAGCTACGCCGACAAGCTATCTGCAGCGGTCGCCGTGTCTGGTGAGATCGCATCAAATTTATTTATTGTTGTTTTTATCTTCTACATAAAAATAACTAGTTAAAATACAAAATGAAATGAGAAAAAAAATAATCATGATACACATAGATGAACAAATAATAGTAGCTGGCTGGAAGTTCTACTCAGAGCGACGTACACAATCGCTCTGGTCTTCCCAAACGTTCATACCGTGTCGGGACATTTAACCCGGGGAAAATTCAACCCGGACGACCCACTAGAGGACAATTTCTCCTGAGGACAATTCGTCCGTGGACAATTAGGTCGAATTTTTCCTGATCCTCAGGAGAAATATCCTCCGGGGATTTATTCCTCCCGGATGAAAAGTGTTCATTAAAGACAATTTGTTTCAAAATATAATTTCTCTTTTGAAAATATTATCATAAGTTCAAACTGTAAACCATTTGGCCAGTTTATATCCTATTTATTGTCAATTTTCATAAATGTCTGAAACTTTTTATATCCACGGAGCATGATACGCATTATGAATATGATTTTGAAAAACAATTTTTCATCAGATACCAATATGTAACACGACATTTTGAAAAATAAAGCCGTGAATTGAACTGTGTGGACGCAACAATCACAAGCGGGTTCCAATTTAAATATCATTACAAATGAATATTAGATTGATGTTCGACTTAATTTTACGGAAATAGTTTATATCGTATTATATGATGATATAGATAAAAATGAAAAAGAAGCGACTTCATACGTATGATCAAGGCCATTATTTGTAATTCAATGTTATTTACTAATTAATAACTTCCAACCATTTCGAGAGAAATGATTTAACAATTATTCTTCATGTTGTACCTTTCAGCTGGTGTGGAGTCCATTTTTGCGTCTGTCCAGTTTGCTGGCAGTAGCGGTAAGAAATATAAATTTTCCTATATATTTATTCATTTATTGATTGATTGATCAATATTTTAGCAGGGTGCCCTAACAACAAGATGTTAGTATCTCATTTCCTTTCTCAATGTACTTTGACATTACAGGGTCGTTGGCACTACAAATCTACAATTAATTGCAAATCAACTGCAATTTAGTCATAAATTGAAACGCGCGTTTTCGTTCGCACAAGGTCTGCATTTTAACTAGACGCGCATGAAACAATGGATTTGATTGGCGCATTTCGATCAACCCTCATCAATTAATTTACAAACTGATTTGACCCGGATCGATAGCATCAGGTATCATGGGACGTCTTGAAACGTGCAGGGCTGAAAGTGGCGGGGTTGGGAATTGTACTTGTTAATTTTTACACACCCAAATAGGGTCCTGCGCATTTACTGGAAAAATGTGGTTGCAGCAACTATTTTTCGGCGGTCTCTAAATGTCTATACCAAATGATGTTGAATTAGCTTAAATTGTCACAATAACCAAATACCCAACCCCCATCTTACGATTTCTTTTAAACCAAAAAGGTGTTCCAAAACGGTGCTACCGCGATGCATTTTTGTGCAGCTTTAGTCCAAAGTGTGAATAGAATGACAAATTCAGACATTAAGAACATGTTCTCCTCCCCTCCTCTTTAAACAAAATCAATAAACACAGATTACCAGAAGATTTCTGACGAGGAAAAAGGACAAGGATATGTATATTTTACAGACCAGACGACTAAAAACTTGGGTCAAATACGCTTCCTGGATGAGCTAGCAAAGCTCGAGAAGTTCGGGGTGACTCGCGAGTTTGCCGTAGAAGTCTGCAAACTCCCTGCGCAGTTCAGCCAGCAACCGTACATGGAATTCATCAAAAATTGGGGAACGGTAAACCATATTTAATCATTAAAAGGAGCCTCGACTGAACACGACTCTTTTCGGAGGTGGTTAAATGCGAACTGAACAAAGAGTCGTCTTCAATCGTGTTGTTTCCGGGCTTACATGTGACTGAGGCTTTAGTAGGTTTTCGAAATCGAAGGACGGATGTTCGTGGACGGTAAAACCCCAATGAGCATCTGATTTGCGCAATAAAGTATGCGCACTTCAGTTTGCGCACTTGTCATTTAATATGCAGATCCGATTCACAAGCGTTTTCTACAGTCCACAAGCCTTTGTCCACCAATTTTGAAGACATACTATTCATACAGACCAATACGGTGACCGATTTATGTGCAGCGGAGACGCCTTTAAGCCCCGGTCACATAGGGCCCCGGAAGCAACACGATTCAACACGAGTCTTTTTTCTGAGGCAGTTAAATGTGAATTTACAAAGAGTGGTGTTGAATCGTGTTGCTTCCGGGGCTCTATGTAACCGGGACCTTAGGACCATCTCAAACCCTTGTTGTTCAAGTACATTGGGCATGTCTTTGCGGACAATTGTGAGCTAACGGCGCCTCAGTGGCATACTTTCCCCTAAGTAGTACATGGTAGCTGCTTCCTGCCTATTTTTTTGTCAGCATTCGTCGACGGATTCATCTATAATATCATTTATTTTCATATTTCTTAATAATTATGCATAAAGTATATTTGGTATCAATATTCAGAATTAAAATAAACTAAAATAATCTTGATAATGGGAAAATAGATCCGTACGCCCTGTACAGATCTAATAATCACAAGCCAGTTATGATTTGAATATCATTATTCGAAGGAGCATTGAATTTGTCGTTTGACTTAATTTTCACGAAAAAAGATTATCGGTATATCGTTCTTGATGATGATCATCTAGAGAGGTTCCTGTTTAAGCCCCGGTCACATAGGACCCCGGAAGCAACACGATTCACCCCGGCTCTTTGTTAATTCACAGTTAACTGCCTCATAACAACGAGCCGGGGTGAATCGTGTTGCTTCCGGGGTCCTATGTGACCGGGGCTTTACAAAATGTGTCTGCCAATGGAGAGAGTGCACAAAGTAAGAATTTTTAGTCAAAATAGGAAATATTTTGCAGACCGAACTTTTAAAAGGATGAATGTACTTGACTAAAATTAGATTAACAACACCTCGAGACCTAAATGTACTGGAACGTATTTTTACACTATCTCTATCAGAATGCATTTCATGATTATTTTTTTTCTCCTCATTCCATTTACAGCATATGATAACAGAACTTGATCTNTTCATAACTTTTGAATGGATTGTCCGATTTTGCTCAAATTTTCACAGTTTGACCACTGTATTTTTCTTCATCAACTGAGCGCACTCAAATGTCTGGGTGAAGTTCCCCTTTAACTGCGAACTGAAGAAAGAATCGTGTTGAACTGTATTGAACTGGGCGTACAGATATAATAATCACAAGCCAGTTATGATTTGAATATCATTATTCGAAGGAGCATTGAATTGTCGTTTGACTTAATTTTCACGGAAATAGATGATCGGTATATCGTTTTTTTTTTATAATGATCATCTGGAGAGGTTCCTGATGTTTAAGCCCGGTCACATAGGGCCCCGGAAGTCACAGTTAACTGCCTCATAACAACGAGTCGGGGTGAATCGTGTTGCTTCCGGGGTCCTATGTGGTGACCGGGGCTTTACAATATGTGTTTGCCAATGGAGAGAATGCACAAAGTAATCATTTTTATTCAAAATCGGAAATATTTTGTAGAAAGAACTTTTAAAAGGATTAATTTTCTTGACTAAAATTAACTTCACAACACCTCAAGGGCTATAAATTGAATGTACTGGTATGTATTTAGACATTATCTCTATCAGAATGCATATCATAATTTTTTTCTCCTCATTCCATTTACAGCATATGATAACAGAACTTGATCTTGGGATTCGTTCTGGGTCAACCAATCGAACAACACAATCAAAATTCGTTCAGATGGAATCAGTGGAGGTAAACACTCTTAGAAAAATTGGGTAACAATTTACTCAGGTAATGGCCCTAATAGATTTAGTGGTGCCGATAGACATGTTTTGCCTATCTTGGATTCAATTTGCTCTGATTGGTAAAAACACACAAACGTTTGTGATTCTTTAGCCAATAGATATGTGGTCAGTGTGTAGAAGAGCATATTTCTACAAAATAGTTTTAATTGCGGCAGCTGTGGGGTTCGAACCCACACCATGAGGGATCATTTACATTTGGAGCCGGAGCCAAACCATCTACCGACACAGACTTTGTATACGTGAACAGTGACACTCCATTTCCCGTGAAAATATGTAAAAGTATTTGCTAGTGGCTAACGACAGCTCTAATGTCAATCGTTCAGCAATAGTCAGATAGTGAATTTACAGCTCAGTCGGTATATCGTCTGACTCTGTAGCGACCCCTCATGGCACGGGTTCGAACCCCACAACTGTCGCATTTTGAAGAGTTTGTAAAATATGTTTAAAGAAAAAATGCAAAAAGTGCAATATTGCGTTCTAAAAGGTGCTCCCAGTGTAGCATTCTTTTGCACTTTTAATTGTGCATAATTCCGTGTTTTTTCTAAGTGTGTAAGCATTTTCCGATATTTCATTAAAAATGCGATAGACAATGAAAAGCAAAATTTTGCCTCCCTAGTGCAGTGAATAATGCAGCGTTGTACACAGTAAAATAACCTTTTTTCATAGGTGAAAAGATTTGCAAAGGCTTCAATCCCTGTGATGAATTTTCCTTCTTTTTTTCTTTAACCCATTAAGTACTGGAGGCGGTTAGTCCCTTCACAAAGGCTATGGGAATTACATAATTTGGTATTCATTGGGATAATACGATAATCAAAATATTTACTTGTCATTTCCTCCACAAGAAATCTGGGCGCGTGAGTGTATCGGGTGGTAACTCGTTCGTATCTGCCGAACTCTCTGTGGACATGCGAGGTTTCACTGAAGATACATCGAACGAAGAAGACATTTCCTCACATTATAAGAGTTATACAGTTGGCAGCCAAACGCTGAATGGTAAGTGGGGATCTCTTTTCCAAAAAGTGAAATTTTAGAAATAAATAAGAATGGATAGAATGCCATATTTAGATACTACATATACTACATATTGGATGAACCCTTGAAGGAAACTCAAACGCCCCCCCCCCCCCCCCCCTTTCGAATCCTGGATCTCGGCGTCTTTTTAAGTCTAATTTTTGCCATATTTATTCAAATCCATCGTCCGCTAACAGCCAGTAGGGCGTTGACTACATTGCTGACTCCCTTTTTTTTTGGGGGGGGGGGGGGGGGCGGGTATGGAATTATTGATATCAAAAGCGTCGTGATGTCGTGGTTCTGACAGCCTTTCGACCAGTGAATCTAGGTCAGTCGAATCTCATCCATGTCGTTAATTAACGTCATAAAGAAATTTATCCACATTGTGCTGCACTCGACCAAAGTGAATTGAATGGGAACCTGGCAGAAAGTACTTAATTTTTGGCAAGGTTGACAAACCACCGCTCCGCCTGGAATCGGGCCCGGGTGTACAGCCAATGAACGCCGGTATCCTCGACAGTAGACCATGGATACGGGCGGGTAATCATATAAGGGCAATAAATATTTTCTAATCTATTACGCTATATATTCAGTTTAAAAAAGAGTAACCTTGGTAATTGTTGCGTCTTCTTTCACTTATATATGACTATATATATATATATATATATATTATAATTTAAAAAAAAATAACAATAAACTTTATCATGCACGTCTGTACAAATTAATCATTATTTTTTAACGCGATCATCTTGGAATTGCCAAAGTGAGTTAACGCCCTACTGGATCCAAACAGACGTTATTGAAAGCAATAGGGTATTGGTCGGACACTGTGTTCATATGATTGGGCAACATCTCAGTGTTGTACACTACAACACTGAATTGAATTGATTCCAATAGCGTTTTAGTCAAATGTGATCACCGACTTACTTCTAAATCAAAACCTTGGATTTTGCTGCGCATAATTGAATTTCGTTATGACCATGATGATTTCATGCGTTTTGTGGCATAAACTACATCGATATGATTTTTTTTAAATTTAATTGGCCAGATATTTATCTTTTTTTCTCTTTAATCGGATAGAGCCAATTGCTCTGACTCTAATTGGGATGAATGAGGTCCTGGACGAAAAATACTGGGCCGATCAGGCCTCTTATGAACAGGGGAAACTCTGCCCCAGTGGTTGGAACAGACATGCTGTCGCTGAAAACATCAGAAGAGCTCTAGAAGGATACGCCGAATACGAGAGGATCAGTGCTAGCAGAGGTATGAGTGGCTTTCGATATTGGGGGACGGAGGCTTGTGGACGGTAGAAAACGAGTGCTCATCCGATGTGCGCAACAAATGATGCGCACATCTATTGCGCACTGGTCAGTCACTGCGCACATGAGATGCGCGCTCGTTTTCTACCGTTCACACAAGCTTCCGTCGATCAAACTCGAAAACTCCCTATTAAAATGATGGTAGTCGATGTTTTCCGGGTTTTGGCAGAACGAAACGGCCAGCAAATTCTTTTGTAATGGTTTGATCAATAATTTATGAGTTTAATTTTCAAAGAGAATGGGTCGTTAAATTAAACCATGCTTGTATCTCAATTATAAAACAGTATAACAGTACTAATCTTATGAATATAAAATGAAATTCAGTTCAAGTCCTCCGAGTGTAATCTTCAATTGCAAATTTAGGGTGTTTTTTATATATACTTTTATTCGTTCTGTTTGTCTTTCAAACAGATACTGGTCTTGTAAGCATACCGCTAACATGGCCGTCTGGCATGTACGCCCTGCCCAAACCTGAGGTATTGGGCGCCAACTCCTGCCCGGACACTCACTATACAAAATGGGACACCGGTAGCTGGCCCATCTTCACGAGGGAGGAGGTAATGGGAGCTGAGAGTAATCCCCAAAATGGCATGAATTATTGGACTGATGAAACGCATTTGACGCCCCGAATTCATGACTACTTTTTCCAACTTTATTTCTGCGTGAAGACGTCACAAGATGATTCGCAATCAAGGCCATCGTGGGGTTGGATGGAAGGCACCTACTGTATCTTAAAATTCGGCAACAGCTGTCCTAAAGGTAGATGGAGACAGTTTCTTTATTTAGAACCTCGAATCATAATAGACCTTTTTTTCCCTTTTGAGTAGCCAATTTTCATCTAGGAATGGCATTGATTAACCCAGCCTTTGTCCGATTAAGATATCCAACTTTTTTTTGTTTTACCTGCACTGTACAGCCGGTGAGGTGATGAAATCGGCCTGCGTGAAATGGTGTCTATAAGACGCTCTTCGCCGGCGAGGTGTGTCCTAGCCCGGACACATCTCGAGCTAGGCGGACGTATCTCCCCAGTATATTTCCGGCGAAAAGGCGTCTACGGACACGTCCTCACCGGATGAACGCTCTCTCCCACCACACCGGCTAATTTTAATATAAAGAAACACTTCAATTATTTAAGTTTATCGTTTGTCCTTCTCTAAAATTTGAACTTTAACAATAAGCGATAATACTTTCGAAAAAATGAGACTTTCTCTCTATTTTGCTGTTGTCATGACTGTTGTGTTTTTTTTCTGGATCCAATATCTATTTTCTCGTATTTGTGTCTCCTTTTTTGCGTGACCAAAGATTTCGATGAAGGTTGGCTGAAGTATTACGAACGAGAAAATAGAAAGGGGACCTTTCCCGAACTCGGTACGTTGCCTGCAGGGGATTTTCCTTTGGCGGGATCCAGTAGCACGTTCAAATACTGCTGTAGAAATGATGGATCACCCCGTAAACCCATTTACCTGCCAACCGACAAGCCCTTCTACCTCATAAGACGTTACAGCACCTGTCAGGAGGTAGGTACATCAATGGATATAAAAATGGGTGCACAAAGGGTGCAAACCTTTGTAAAAAGGTGCAATCAAAGTTCGAAGAGGTGCAGTATTGCACCCTTTAATGTACATGCTCAGTCCAAAAAAGGGTATTGTAGGGGGCAAACTATCGCGAAAAACTGAAGCAATTGATATTTTTTGACAGCCTCTTGCGAACACTTTGTTATGTTGTGGATTACTTGTTTAAACGCCATTATTTATTCATAGCGGCGTGGCACGATCGATAAGAAAATGATATAAACTATTTCCGCAAAATAAAGTGGGTCATGAACAATAGAGCCGTACGCCGTGTATTGAACTGTGCGGACACTATAAGAAGCCGGTTCCGATTTGAATATAAAGGATCATTGAATTGACGTTCGACTGAATTTTACGGAAACATATTATATCTTGTTTGAGATGTTGTTTTATAACAACCTCAAAGTGTCGGATTCGAATGAACACTCCTTAGAGTGCAAAATCATACCTTCTGCGTTTCGTTTTTCCCTCCGGAACGGTACAATACTGCACCAAAAATATGCTAACAATGTCGAATATGTTTACAGGTGCATCTGACGCCATTACATGCACATTCATTGTATTTTCATATAATTTGTTAACATGTAACTTTATGCAATGAATTGGTAAATAAATTGAATTGAATTGAATTTCCCTTCCTTTTCTCTTCCTTTTCTTTCAATTTTCCTTGACTGTGCTGCATTCTCTACTGTGCCTTGAGCATCCAAGTGGGATGGATTAGGCGCATTTCAAATTACATCATCCATTATTGGTTGTACAGTACTAAGAATTGTGTTAAATCGGGATTTAAACCTGGGTTTAAATACAATGGGCAATATAAATCTACGTTATGGTTTTTGAAAAAGGTTCATCGTGGTGAAGAATAATAGTTGTCTCACGATATACACACGTAGAACGTTAGTATGGTAATGTTTCGGCTAGACTAGCTGTGGAAATATAAGGCGCGCACAGCGTAGTCTATCTTCAGTATAGTCTGATGAAGGCTAGCAGTATACAGCAGCCGAAACGTTACCATACTAACTTTCTACGTTTGCACATCGTGAGACAACTGATCAACTCTCTTCAATTAAATATATGTTGTTATTATTATTACTCTCACTTTCACCATTCTTACATCTTGAAGGTCCATGGGATGAATGTTGCAAACGAGTTCCTCGACGCTGATACCGTGATCCCAGCCAAAGGGGTTCAGGTGCAGGGAGGTGCATTCCCTCACCCAGGATCCTACAAGGAAGGTAAAGTAAACTCTGCAGATGCTGTAGATCGGGTCAAAGTGAACTACTGTTACTACACTCCCACCAATGGCGCGGCGGCGAAGAGAGCCGAGGAGGCAGAGAGGGAGTATCTGCAGGATAAGAGGAGGATGCCCTACGACGAAGAATTCTCCCAAGACAAGAGAAGGATCCCTTACGAAGAAGAAAACTCTCAATACAAGAGAGCAGAGGCGATGCTCTATCTGCTTGAAAAGCTAGCAGCTCTGGAGGAGTAGTGCTCTGACTCATTGACTACTGGAACCAGGGGGCAATCCTCTTGCTTTGACGTCTTATGTTTTTGTGCCGACCTCGTAACATAGAAGGAACCACTGTTTGTGTCTAGGATACGAGGGTGGCACAAGAAGTTAAGACGTCTTGGCAAGAAGAGGATAGCTAAGACCATTTCGTGTAAGTGGCCCCTGGTAGTCTCTGCAGAAAGTCTATGGGAATTTCAGAATTTTGAAGATAATAGGTTAAAATGTAA
>BQKZ01006341.1:7145-19772 GCA_036244855.1 Temnopleurus reevesii | reverse complement strand
TATATAGTAAATTATGAAAGCTAACAAGTGCATATTATATTATTTTTCATTTCATTTTCAATACACGTCTACACATTTTGATTGAACTCTACTCACATTTAATTTCAATGTTATTTGTTATCTTGATCTACATCATGTACATGTATTTCTCTTTTTGTGACCCATGTCAACGTCTACATGTATATATGCATGTGCTTAAAGATTACAGGTTCATAGCCAGGGGGCCTGGGTGGGCGCTCGTGTGAAATTTATTGAAAAGATTAAGAATTAATGTAAAAGGTTATAAGGGGCGAAAAAATGTGAGGACCTTTTTTTTTACTTGTTGGAATATTGTGGAAACACTTTCCGCTCCCCCATTCCAATGCAATTCTACCAATTTTCTTGCATCGTCCCTCTCTATTTTTTTTGTGATTAATCTTCAGGTCATTGTTTTCGTTTCAATTAGCCAATATCTGAACAAGTCATACACCTAGTTCGTAATTCACAAAGGTGTTCTGAAACACTGTACAACACAATGGCTTTAATGGGAAAAAGGGGGCTAGTAGGCTTGATTTAGCATGTACGACATACAAAAGTTGTACAATGAACATGTCTGTTCAGCAATTAATGAAGTGTATTACTGCGCTGCTTGAATTTTATAAACAACCCCTCGGTTTAAACCTGGTTGTGAATTCGGACCCTCGGCTGTATACATGTACTTTATCCAGCAATTGAAAATCATGCATTCAAATTTGAGAATATGAAAGTAATGACACATTTCAGGCAAAAGTAGCTCACAGGATACTCAAAATGGGCATTTGTTTTTTTTTTATTATATTTATGTTTTTATTTTACAGAGGCCTGACCAAACTGTGGCAATCAAATGCATCAATAAGAAGAACTTGTCCAAGTCACAGACCTTTCCAGAGAAGGAGATTGAAATATTGAAGGTATAGTACATGTATTTACTAAGCTATTTTTTTTTCAAGACATTTGATTCAAATTATCTTCTGTTATTATACCTGTACATGTATGTAGTCACGGATGATATAAATTAGAAAGCGATATTTGTCAGTTCCATGATGAACGGAAAGGAAATAAAATCTCAAACTGGTTGGACATTGCTGTAATGAGAAATGTATTGAGGCTCTAGCCTCTAATTGAAAGAGATTTAAGAAAATTGATACCTAAATTGTTCATATATGTGGGCAAATTTTTGAAGGTTGGCAAGGGGAAATTTTCTTTCAGTAGTACCCCAAGTTATATGCCCTAAATTTTAAACATCCAGCGGAAAATACATCTGTAAGCCTTAGCCTCCATATAAACATATGTGAATAAACATCACATTCTGTAAACCTTCCATTAAATTTTGAGGTACACCCTGTATTAATGTGATTTTTCATCATTCTAAAATAATTTTCATGGTAACTGTACTGCATATTTCCAGGGAAATTATTCCACCTTTTGACGGTATCACCCCTCTTTTAGTCTCAAAGACTTGAAGGTATGCATTACACAATACTGAATATTGTTCTCGTTTTCATTGTTAATTACAGGAGCTTCATCATGAAAATGTTGTGTCTTTGCTTCATTTCAAGGTGAGATTTTGTTTTTATTCATTTATTTATTCAGAGAGAGCATTTACAGTACCTCAATTTTTTCCACAATTTGCCATGCTGTATACATTGTACAATGTATGTGTGACTTTGAGTTGCAACTCTTTGGAAGTACAGTGTAAATGATCCTAAATGGTTATTTATGTAAAGAGAAAATGTAAATCCACATTTTAGAAATGGGAAATTCATATTTTGACAAAGGCATGCGCACCAAGGCCCAAGAGATGAAGACGTACATGTAGAGTACATGTTCGTGTGTTTTTATTTTTATTTCCTATACATTTATACATTCATGTACAATTTGGCTTGTGTGGATTATCAACACATGTATGTGCTTTTTAACCAATAGATCATATTTGGGAGAGATGTCACTTCAGATATTTAACTACATGTAGTTTGCGAGCTTCAATAAATGCAGTTTTTAAATATCAAATCAGAGCATGTTCATAGTTTGTCCAATGAATAAAATCAACCTAGAAATGGCTTAATTATCACAAAATAAAAAATGATGAAAGGAATAACAACTGATTGGCATTCTCAAGGTAAAAATCTTCTGCTACATGAAATTTCGTACTCAGTTACATGTATATTTAGGCATGTAAAGCAATTTGGGAATACAGTCGTTTCGCATCAGTTTCTGCATCCTTACCTTTACGAATCTATACCTTTAAAATCTTAGAATTTTATGTAATCAATAGCATTCATGTATCAAGGTCCAAAGAATCGCTTGGACTGTTGGACATGCCTTGATATTGAAGGTCACACCTGCAATTGTTTATTGATGGGAAGATATAGCAAATATTTACTTTGTAAAGTAAGTCAGTGTCAAGCACTAAGCTCAATGTTTTGGTTGACTGGTGTAAAACTGGATACAAAGTTTGCATGTACATGTAAGAAGTGTGAATACAACAGAAACCAACAGAATGTGTTATTTCTTTCAAATATGATTAAGAATACGGACTACTTTACTTGTAATTGTGGTTGTATGAAAGGCCCATGAATGCATAATTTTATAAACTTTGTTGCATTTTCGTGTGGTTTAAAAGAAAAAAAAAAGACTTTTTTTTTAACATACAAAATTAGAACTAAAGAGATGTTAAACATATTATGTTCAGCAGGAATTTTTAGATTTTTATATTTTGAGCAGGTTTGTCTGTCAAAAGTTATACACAATGGCCCGTATTCCGATAGCGAGGTTTAACTTTAACCCTGGACTACACCATTGTTATTTAAACCCGCGCTTTTCAAATGTTATAATATAAACCAAGAGTCTAAAGAACAATGACTTAGACCTGGGTTAAGTTAAACCTTGCTATCGGAATACGGGCCATAAAGTTTAAGAACAGTTTGATGCATTATACACTTTCTGGACTACATGTACATGTATAAGATGTGTTTGTGAAGTCAGAAATGGAGGTGTTTGCACAAGATTGAATGATATCAAGTGATCAGATGTCCCAAAATAGCCTGATATTGCATCATAACAGTGAAACCATTTTAGTCACTGAAATGACCTATTTGTTTAGTCCCAAAAATAGTGAGTCACGCCTGCTATGACACGTGCCTGATGTAATGTTGGAAGCAATGTGGCATCGCATCAAATCCTTGTTTTCCAGGGCAGTCAGGAAATGGGATAGTCTAAACTTTGGCAGGCAATCGTGGTTTATGATGCCAGACATTTATCTGAATTCTGTATAGTTGTGCATTGTAGGTTAAATGAAGAAATAAAGTGTAATTTTTAGAGATTGGTTACACGTGCATGTATGTGTAATTCATGGCCCATTTTTATTTCAGAAGTAACACTTACATGTACTAGTCTGCAAGCACAGATCCCTGGCTTTCGGTGTGTGCATGCACAGAGAATGACACAGGGTATGCATTAGAAGTAATGCTGTGTGTGATATAGTCACACAATCCTGTATCACGCTCTGCGCATGCACTCACCAAAAGCCTAGGGTCTGTGCTTGCAGACCACACATGTACAGTGTATCATCATTGCTTTCAATGATTATGAATTTATTTTGTGTAATTTATTAACCAATTGTGACAATATGTTTCTGTTCATGGTATCTGCAATTTGGCCATGTGACTGAATGATTTATACTTTATAAGCCGCTTTGAAAAAAATAAAAAATATTGGTAAAAGAAGTGCAACTTCCATGACCATACATAGTTTACATGTACACTCCATTTCTCAGTGAAACATTCAAAAGCTCGATTTTTTTTCCTTCAAAAACTGATGCAGGTATTTTACCTTTTATTGTTAGAAAAGAACGAATGAAGTAAGTTTTCCATTTCCCTAATAAAACGCTTTGAACCTCGAAATAGACATTACGATTAGGTGTATATACCGTAAGAGACTTCTTGTTCATCCACTAGCATATTCTGGACTCCACAAACCCACTTGCCCAGGGCAAGTGAAAATATGTGGGCAAGCATTTCTTAAAATCTAATGGGCAAGTAGACAGTTTTACAGATCAAGACTTCGCCAAATTTTATTGTAGCATTTTGTCAAAAAAATTCTTCATCATTATTGTATCAATTGCTGATGAACTTCAACATGAGCTTCTATGCGAGTTGTATTCTACATGTACATGTATGCCTAAATAAATGAATGCATCATAAACATAATAAAGGTAACACTAATTAATGTGAACTTTGGGCAACCAGATATTCCTTATGGGCAAGTAAAATCTTGCATCACTTGCCCAGTTTGGCAAGTGCTTAAAATATTACAGTAGAGGCCTGTTAATTATTATTACTCTATGCGATGAATCGTGAGTGTTCTGATAACCTCGTTCTTGGAAATTTGTACTTTGCCCCAGTTACAAAATGATCAAATGTGGAATGTATCTGATTGAGAAACAGTTCATTGAAAATAACAACAATGAAAATATTAAAATAACAACCAAAGAACCAAAAATAGATTTACACCAAAAGTGAGAAGAATATATCCTGTTTCTATGAAATTGATACTTTGGCCCATTCATTTTACAAAATGATTGGTGTTGGTATCGCATGATGATATTATCAATAGTGAAAAAGAGACAGATATGCTTTTCATTGAAGTTCTAAGAATTGACAAAGAGCATCTCTAGGCAAAAAACAACAAGTTATTTAAACCTGAAAAGTAAGGGGCAGCATAAAAAAATACACAGGGGCAAATTGCGATTGGCCCTCTAAACCCTCGAAATATTCCCCATGAGCTCCAACATAGCCCTTGCAAAATATATTACAGGTTTTTTTTTTCAGGAGGAAAAATGTAAAAATGTAAAAATGTAAAAAATGTAAAAAGCAATGGCCCATATTCTGATGTCAGGTTTAACTTAAACTAGAGTTTAAATCTGTGGTTTAAGTATGGGAAGCCAAAAGAGGCTTGAATCTATAACAGTCGGTGTTTAGTTTACCAGCATATTTGGCACTCATAGTATTACAAACAGACTTGGAATAAAAACTTAAATAGTTTTCTACAATATTAGAGCATGGGAAAATAGAGCAGTTAACATAAGAATTAAACAGTTTAGATAAAGTTTTGGCACTTTGGGCTTACCATACTTAAACCAAAGATTTAAACTCTAGTTTAATTTAAACCTGACATCAGAATACGGGCCAATGAGTCTTTGTACCTGTAGAGGTGGGGGGGGGGGGGAATCCTCGGATTGGATTTTGCCAATCTGGTGACTGTCAGGCAAGATTTCTGAAGTCATCGTGCCACTTTCCATTAATTTGTTTATTTCTTTTTGTTTTAATTATCTCTGTATAAATCAGGGGAAAAGAATTCTTTGTATACAGCTTGTAATTTGTGCACGTGTATAAGCAAAGCAATGGACACTAATCAGCTTCCACGACATGTGGATGACGTTATTTGCACCTCGATTGTGCAATCTGCCGGCATTGTTCTCTCATTCTGTACTTTGTAAACATGTGCAGGAGAATCCTAATACTGTATGTACTGAGAATAGAGTGGTTGCCAAAACTATGATGTCATCATTGTTATGGTCTCTGTACGCAAAGTACAGGCCATATACACACATATACTGTACACACAGTTTTTACATAATTTCTATATTACTTGTACAGTGTATTTTTCAGTGACATACTAATAATAAACTGCTGGAGACTTGACATGTACAGTGCTATCCTGAACTCTCTGGTAACCTGTTTGCACTACAAAGCTCAGGAAGAATGTTTGTTATCCATTGATAAATATTAACCAATTAATTAATCTATTTAAATGTTTTATTTCAGTAGGGTAGCTCCATCAGTAGTCTTAATACTAGTTTCCATGTAGACCCAACAATATATCAATAAATACCCTGGTGGGTACATGTTTGTACCTATGTGTGCAATGTACATGTACCCAAAATATTTCAGACATGCCGGGCCATGTCCTGTGATTCGCATGTGTACAAATTACCCACAACAATTGAAATTTGTTAATTTTGGGGTTTTTCAGTGAAAAATTAATAATAATTTTGGTTCACCACAATTAATGTTTCAATTCATCATCTGGTGGTAACAGTTTTACATCATTTCCTTTTCCTACTTCAATAACAGAGTGTCATACTGCAGAGGATCTTGCACTATTTGCAAGATTAATTTTATTTGAGAACTATTTAAGACTGGTTCTACCTAAAAAAAAAACTTTTGGCACATCAGATGAACAGATCAAAAATAAGTTTCAAATAGATCAGATAATACATTAAAAAGTTATGAATATTTGAATGATCTTATAGTCTGATTTTCCTGCTTTTAATAAAAGCAATTTTTTTCTGAGGCAGACCAAATCAATCTCTGTGGGAAATCTAACAAAGCAGCTTATCATCACGTGTAATTATACTGGTTTATCATAGGCCAATTGATGAATTTCCCTTTTAACACATCAGCAATAATTGTTGAAAAATGTCAAATGAAAGTATATATAAAGTGAATGTACAGTACATGCATACAAAACAAATAATTTTTAGAGTGAAAAATGTCAAAATTTGTCAAGTTCCTTATGAGTGAGTATTAAGTTGCCCTTCTGGTAGTGGGCTCGAAGAATCATTTCATGCTAATTAATGCTATCTTACACGGTGTACATGTATGTTGTGATACCTGTTACAAAAGCTGTCAAAATGTTGCACACTCTTCTTGTGAAAGAATAACTTTCACACAGACGTAACAATGATTCCCTTTTTGACCCTTAAGGACATAGACAATGAGTACCACACCTTAATTTTTCTTGCGAAATAGGAACTAATATGGGCTTGCCCAAGGTGATGATTTCATTGTTAAAAAATGATGTGGTTTGTGCCAATACTAAGGTCAATGTCATTGGTGTTTGTGTGTCACTTATGACCTGTAAGTATTAGAAAAATAATATGTGGGAGCAATATTGGTGAATTGTCCAATTATGGTTACTCTCAATACTGTGGTCAATGTCGCTAATGTTTGGTTGTCATTTGTGACCCTGTTCGCATTCGAAAAATAACATACATGTATACAAAATCGCATAAATGGTCCAATGATATGGTGTTATAATAGTCTCAATAGTGGGGTTATAAATACCATTGATGTTTGGGTGCCATTTATGATGCTGTTCGCATTACCATAATAATATATGCTCATAAAAGCATTTGTGAATGGTTCAGTTATGTGGTTAGTCTCAATATAAAAATTAATGTTACTGATGTTTGGGTGTAGTGTACAACCCTGTTCTCATAAGAAAAATAATATGTGTGCATAAAATCATTTATGAATGGTCCAATACAAATGTGAAAACTTTCAAAGAAGATCCATTTGTTCAGATCTTGATAGTGATGAGTATTTTTATTTTTATTGATGATACATGTAAGGACCAGTGAGGATGTCCTGTTTTGGTGTCTTGTATGTTTGACCCTGTTCACATTACAAAAACAAAAGGTTTGCATGAAGGCATTTGTGAATAATAATAATAATACACAACATTTGTATAGGCCTAACGCTTGATACGAAGTGTTTCTAAGTGCGCTGTGCATTATTACCCGGCTATAGCATGGCTACATGTACCATTCAGCGCTCACTGCATTCAAGGAATTTCTTCCTATGGTCCAATTCCTAGCTGAGAACAAAGAAGGAATGGGGAATGCTGATTGTTTGTTTGTTTGTTTGTTGTTTGATTTTTTTCCAATTCATCTATTACATAATGTAATATGGTCCAGCACATTTTGAAGAAGCTCAACAAATTCAAGTGATAAAAAATAGACAGTTTAATTCATTCGTAAGCCAGCTCTTAGCTACATGTATACGGCAGTCTGAATTTTTTCATATCAATTTTTATTGTCCTAATCTACAAGCCTCCCAAGTTTTTTCTCTATAGATGTACAATATGATGCTATTTTTTCAATGTTTTTGCCCACTTATGAGTACACATTGAACATGTATGCTCAGGGATAATTTTCGATCAACTATAATGCCACGACCCGTCCGAGTTGTCATGGTGAATAAAAAACATCCACACACATTTTCGTATTTTTATAATGAAACAAATTTCGAACAAAATCAATATCACCAAAGGTTGCAAACAATGAAAGTGAATGTTTAGTCTACTGCCTTGCTCTTGGCATTGAGCCAAGTTGACGTCAAAACAATCGGCTCTTTAAAACTGGCGAAGTGTTCATTATTTTTTTTTTTACAGTTTTTTTACAAGTTACAGTTTCAACATGTGAATATATAATGACATTCTGATGACTTCTAGCTTCCACATGAAAATCACCTACATCATTTTTCTTGTCAAATTGCAGATTTTGACCACAGTGTACATGTACTGTTTCAAAAAATTACTACAAAATGTATACACTGTAAGGCTGTTACAGTTGCAATTAATCACAAATTAACTGCATTTGCCAATAGAAAAATTCAATTTTATTTTCACACTGTATGGGCGTTAACAAGATGCACATTATATGAAATAATGGTTTTGATTGGTGCATTCCAATCAACAGTAATGTGCAATTGATTGCAACTTTCCAGCAACACCCCTGTGATACATGTAGACTGGGACAAATGCTTCTTTTTGTGAAAATCCCAACAAATCATTAATTTTTAACTTAACAAATTATACCAAGAATATCCTCTTTAATCTCATTTTTGCCCCAAAATTTGGGTTTAGATCCCTGTGATTCTTTTTCTGTGGTCTTTGTCGCATCAGTGGGCATTCATTAAATTTTTGTTTTTATTTTATTGTTGCTTTTTCTGCAGAATACTGTGAGTGACTGTTTCTTTAATGTGTGGTATGATTTTATTTTATTTTTCTCTCCAGGAAACTGCTTCCTCGTTGTACATGGTGATGGAATTCTGCAATGGAGGGGACCTAGCAGACTACCTACACAGTAAGAACATAATTCATTTTTTTTCAAATGATGATTGTTAAAATCAACCCAAACATACAGTTAATTTATCCCATGTGTCGAGTATTTGACTCGATGGAAAATCTAACTGTAAGGTATACTAAGCTTTGCTCAATTTTGAAAGATAATTAATTGACTCAGCATGAATGGCCAGAAATTATTTTTTAGAAGAAAGATAGATTAATCAGCTTTCATTAATTATTTGAATATTAAGATATACACTGTAGTACAGGATGCTAAAAGAATTTTTTTTTGCACTGGCCACTTAAGCAAGCACTAATTTCTCTTGCCCTCATAATTGACAGTCTAAAATGTAAAATTTGTGGGCCTGTATGAAAACTATAAACCATTAGCTGCCCAAATGGGTTAGTGGCAATTTCATCTATTTGCCTGATAGCTTAATTTCTGGTGCCCCAGTCATTTGGGCAGGTGGATGTGTAGCCCCCTTAAGTACTTGGAAACAATAATGTATTTTAAAATTGTCAGGCATTTCTTGATTTATTATAGTTTACAGTACATGTACATGTACATTGCAAAAAATTAACAAATAATAAAACAGTATACTTTTTAAAATAGATTATTCATAATTCATACAAAATAAAGGCTTGTAATACAGACAAGTACAATTTATTTATGATATCAGTTGTGTAAAAGGTAGAACATACATGTACATGTTGAGTAGACAATAACATTTAATGAAAAGTTCTCCCCTAATTCAAGTACCTCTCTGACTCATAAAGCACAAGGCTGTATTCTATTCATCAAAAATGTATGGGACATGTACAAGTGCACGTACACATACATGTATACATGTGAAGATGGACAGGCGCAGATCTGGGGGGGGGGGGGCATATTCCAGCACAAGCCCCCTATTTTTTTGACAACCCACGGCTTACTCTCAGTATACTCCCGACTGTCTGGAAACAACGTTTACATGCATCTAGATATAAAATTGTTAGCCACCCTCTGAGTTACTCAGCTTCAGTGCTCACCAGACCTTCAAGGCCCTTGCCCTTACCCCCTCCCCTTTTTAACGAAAATAGCCTGGATCCGCCTCTGATACGATATGCTACAGTACAAATGTGCAAGTCATGATGTAGATATGATCTTTAATATACACACATTGCATCTTGGGAATAGCTCTGAATTTAGAATTTGAACAGCTGTCTTTATTATTCCGGCACACGCCCCCTATTTTCGGACAACTGATGGTTAACTCTACTTATTCCCAGCTGCCTGGAAATCATGTGTACAGGCATTTATATTTGAAACAAATTTCCAGATCCCTTCAAGGCGTTGCAACTTCAGTGCTCGCCAGGTTGTGCTTCATTTTTAAGGCCCTCACCCCCTTTTTTTAATATTCTGGATCCGCCTCTGATACAATATGCAGCAAATGTGCAAGTCATGATTTGGATATGATCTTATACACACATGATGTCTTGAGAATAGCTCTGAATTTTAGAATTTGTTGAGAATTTGAACAGTTGTCTTTATTTGAACACACACTGGAGCCTACATTGTGCATCCTCTGTAAATATTATATATTTTGTTTAATCCTATTGCAATCTTAATGCCAATACAGGTTAATGTTTGTTATTCATGTTTTGCAGCAAAACACAATTTATTGATAAAGTTGTTTTTGTCAAATGAATGAAAGTAACATTTGAATTGAATGATTTAAGAACATTGTGAGCAATTTAATTTTGTAGTATTCATATTATACACTGTACCTTGATTCAAATGGGCTAATATTTTTATAGAATATCTTTCAATGATTTAATCAAATATATAAAAAAAAACAATTAAAAGGAATCTACTGTTGAAACATATACTTTTTTTCTATTTTTTCAACCCATATCTTCTTCTCTTTTTCCATACACTCTGTGACCCCTCTCTTGCTGTCTGCTATCTCTCCCTCCTTTTACCCACTCCTCCATCCCATCCCTTTGTTCTCTTTATTCTCTCCCTCTCTCATCCTTCCCTTCTCTCCTCTCTTCCCCCTATCTTTTTTGTTTTTCTTTATATCTCTCATTCTATCATTGTTATCCTCTATATTTCCATCATGCCATCTTCCTTTCTTCATTTCATCCTTGACGCCTTCCAATCAATGCAGTAAAGGGAACATTGAGCGAGGACACCATCCGCTTCTTTCTTGGACAGATAGGTAAGTACATTATGATGGTGATGATGATTGGGAGGGTGCTCGAGATGGTGATGAAGATGATGATGATGATGATGATGATGATGATGTTGATGATGATGGTGGTGATGATGATGGTGGTGATGTTGATGGTGATGTTGATGGTGATGATGATGGTGACGGTGATGAAGATGATGATGATGATGATGATGGTGGTAGTGAGGATGATGATGATGATGATGATGATGATGGTGAGGGTGCTGGAGATGGTGATGAAGATCGTGATGGAGATAGTGATGGTTGTGATGATGATCGTGTTATGTTGATGGTGGTAAAGATGATGATGGTGATGATGGTGATGATGATGATGATGATGATGATGATGATGATGATAATTATGATTGTGATGATGATGATGATGATGATGATGATAATTATGATTATGATGATGATGATGATGATGATGATGATGATGATGATGATCATGATTATGATTGTGATGATGATGATTATGATTATGATGATGTTAACATTAGTGATGGGGGTGGTGGTGGTGGGCGAGCTGATGACAATAATAATGCTGGTGACAATGATGATAACGACAAATGGTAGGAGGAAAAGACAACAAAGATGATGATGATTATTATGATTATGTTATTTTTTATGTGATACATGTATATCTTGCCAAAAGAAATACACTCTGAAACTATTGACAAATCATTTCCCATTGGATCTAAACCATTCCTTATTTGGTGTGGTGTATCTTTGAGTATGCTCTGAGGAATATCTCTTTGTCAATCACTGTTCAAAGTCCACTCTTACTGACTCCCTTTGTTCATGTGTGCATGAACAGATTGCTTTGTTGTGGGACAGTCACATCAACCCTAGTAGATCCTACCCCAGTGTGATATCAATTTGATATAAAATAATGTAAAAATATGTAAATTTTCAATTAATGACAACTGGCAAGAACATTGAGAGTGCAAGTACACATCATGATATGTGCTCAATGTGCTTTAAATTTTTACCTGGCTTTAGCTCCGTGGCATTACATATATTTAGTGCATGCATTTCAAGCAGTTGATATATTGTACAAGCTGAAATTGCTCGCTGAGGTTTTATTTTTGTGAATTTTGTGACCATGAATTTGCTAAAATTTTCGCTCGCAAGAATACCCATGCATAGACTTCTGTACAGTAATCTTTCAACACGTGAATAAAAACTCACTAATGTATGAAAAGGTCTAAAATGCAGTAATTCTTAAAATTTATGCAAGCTAGAATGTCTTATTTTACAGTATTTGCTAAGAAATTGCCCCCATTAATGAGATTTTAACTCAGAACTGTTTGAGTAATAGACAGGAGTCAAACTACTAAACTACAATGCTTCTTTCGATCAGTTTCAATTGAATGAGTTTTGTGTAGGGTAAGATGTTGGGTAGATAATGATTGAAATAATTATATTATATTGGATGGCAATGAATGGGATACCAGGGAATATTGCACGAGTTAGGGCAATATTG
>BQKZ01006340.1:14380-27863 GCA_036244855.1 Temnopleurus reevesii | reverse complement strand
TTTTTTTTTTTAATTTACCTCTCATAATCGATTACACGCATAAGTTCCCAACTAAGCGAGTTAACCCGCCTTCTTTCATATGACATAAATCATGTTAATGTGCATTAATATATTCTAAATCTTAGTTTATGATTGTTGTTCTTTATGACAAATATTGTTACAATCAATAGATTCTAAAAATTATTTGCATATTCTTGGCATAGTGTAACTGGGAGAAAACATTTCTTTAATTGTATATAATTCTGTTCACATTTGCTACATTGTCGTGACTACGAGAATCGTAAAGATTCACAATTTTGACTTCCAGAGTTGTCTGTTTAAACTCTGGACTATAAGTTTCAGCAAAGATCACAGTGAAGAGGTCTCACTCACCGAATGTACACGCAAGAATATAAATGCATTTTTTTTCATATAGAAAATAAATCAAAAATACATCTTATATTATACATGGATAAGTTCAGCGAAGCATAAAATGCAACCAGTTTATAAGATATAAATTTTTTAAATAGATATATTGTTCCGCCTCAGAGCATTGATGCAATACTTTCTGTGTAGCAATACAGGATTATTTTGTAAAGCCTCATTATTTGATTGAGAGGCTTGCTTAATTCTTAATTATAGAGCCAAGTATGACAAATAGGGCCTCACCAAGGAAATTTTACATTTTACAGAGTAAAACCTCTTTGAAGTAGGTTCGATACCGCGTCTTAGAAAATGACAAAAATGCTGGCAAATATGTGCTTCCTAAAACGCTTTACCAGGATGGAGAACAATCACTAATTTCGTTGCTAGAATAGCCATAATTCGTTAACAATAACGGAAGTTTTTTGTTGTGATGTTTATTATAATTTCTCAGGTTTTCACTGAACAAGTAACGTACATAAATAAGGACATAGATAATAAGTGAAATTTGATACCAGCGATCAGAATTTGCAAGAATTAAAACAATTATTTCTACAAATGAGCATTACTGGGCAATATATGAATATGGAAAATATAACGATCGGAAGTAATCGGAACACACTTAGATCTGTAGCAAAAAGAGTCCATGTGAATTACAGTTTCTTAGCTATATCTTAATGAATAATACATAGTGGTATTTGTAATTTAAGATTATGATCCAAAATTGTTAATTCAACTGCACATTATTTTGTAACTTGACTTACGTGCACTTTTAAGGCTCGGGCACACCAAACACGGCACGGCATCACGGCAAGGTTTTTTTCGCGATGTCTCCCATTTGATTGGCCAATTGTTGAACATCCTCTGCGCGGAGGAGCGCGCTGACCAATGACAACCAAGATACTGCGTAAACACCGTGCCGTTATGCCGTGCCGTGTTTGGTGTGCCCGGGCCTTTACCTTAAATTTACTGCGCATCCTAATTTTTTTTTAGATCGGTTGATATCTTGAAATCACTCCAGTCATATTTGGCGGCATCGAACCTCGGACATCAAAAGATCGCCCTATGTATTGTTCATATTTTGAATTTGACCAGGTGTTTCACATTCATGACTCTGAGCTGTTGCTCCATTTATGACACCTCCCTGGTCTCACAAAATAATGTGAGGTGTTCAATGAAACAAATAAAACATATAGATACAGATGATGGGGAATGAAAGAAAGGACATGTTTCGGACATTATTTGTGTGGGGCTGAGGAATAAGAATAATGATTTACTGCATTTGATTAAGCAGAGAAGATATACCCTACGAAGGAACACAGAGCGCCAGTACATCAATCGATTTCGCACTCAAGGTAACGTATCGATAAGAAAAAAAAGTTAAGGTGGCTTTCGACAATTCTTATTGCTATTGAGTGTGACATCGAGAGAGGAATTTTATAATTTAAAGTAGAATGACATCGCATCAGACAATTACCCAAAAATAACAAATTTATATATAGGAAAAAATATATTTAAACAAATTGTTTTTTATTTATGCCTACTACAAATTTTGATATTAAAAATAACCTTTTCAAGTAAAAAAAAAATCATACAAATAATTGTTTTATTGAATGAAACAAAGAAATTTAGTGAAACTTTTAACGGAATAGTTCTCTGGTGAGGAATGTAATTACTTCAATGCTGTAATTAAATTCTATTTAAAATGATAAATCATAAAAATGTGAGAATCAACAATTTTAATCATTATTTCATTTGACCATGCTGAAAAGATATAACAACAAATTGTTTATAGTCTTCAATTCAATGGTAAAGTTCTTAATTTGTATTTATTGTTATATCGCTAAAATTCCTAAGTTTTTACATTATGTATTTTAACGTTTAATAACATCTATACTTTTCCATTGTATATCTCCTTCATTATTTTTACTTATTCTTAATTCCTGAGCTATATTCACAAATGCAATTTTCATTTGACCAATTCAGTAAATCGTCATCTTAAAATGATCTGGATATTTTTTCTTAACTTTTGTAATTCATGTATTTCAAGTATGATACTTCATTTTGAATCCTCATGCTTGTTACAATTATGTACTTTTAATGTATAATGCACATGCTGTATCCATTGTAAGTGAATGTGTTTTTACTGCACGGCCCCATTGAAAAACATAGCTGTTGAATTGGGTTTTTAACCGTATTTAAATAAATTTATCAAATCAGATAAAAAAGGATATAAACTGTTTTCGAAAAATTAAGCAGATGCAAATTCAATTCTATGATCCTTAGTAATGCTATTAAAATCGGAACCGTCTTGCGATTTTTGTGTCCGCACAGTTGAATACACGGTGTACGGTTCTATTGTCTGTGACCAACTTTATTTTTCGGAAATAGTTTAATCGTGCTAATGGCAATTACAAAAACTCAACCAAAAAGTCACCTTCCAATGACTCCCAAGATTAGGCCTTGATAGATTTCTTTTCATGTGACATTTCTCATCTTATGCTACATAACTGCAGTATAGATTTTTCGTTTGTGTCCATAAGAAAAAAACAATTTTCATGATCTGTGCTTCAGAAAATTCCCCACAGTCAGGTGGGAATATTCTCTCCTACATGTTTCTTTGCTACTTTTTTTTTTTTTTTTTTGGGGGGGGGGGGGGGTGCCCCGGATAAGGCTTTTAGTTGATTTTCACATGTAATTTCTCATTTATTGTACCCCGGTGTTTAGAAAACATCACTTGCATGATCTGGGGCCGGTAACATAAAAGAGATACGATTAATTGAATATCTATCGTATCTCTTTGGTATACATTTTGCCATAGACTTACGATTAATATTTATCGTAAGTTTAATTGCATCTTTTATGTTACAGGCCCCTGTGCTGAAAAAGAAAACCAGACTCACGACAATGGGATGGGATACCAATCCGACATCCTCCCAGATCATGCTGATTGGATGTGTTGCTCCCTCACGTTAAAGCGAAAGACCAGTTTTGGGAGGAGGGCTCTTCAGATATTTAACTAGTTTGCGAGCTGCAGTAGAATTATTACCATAATGCAGTTTTTCAATTGTAAATTAGAGCATGTTCATAGTTTGTTTGAATGAAATCGACCTAGAAATGGCTTAATTATCGCAAAATAAAACAACCTGCTGCGGTCGTACTTCCTCACAGAACATACTTAAAAACTACAAAATGAACGCGAACTCACACACCGCAGACAATACCACCGATCGCACCGCCCATTTCAGGCCGACGCTCCACCGCTCTAAAGCACTTAGCACACCGTAGGAACATTAGCGGATTGACCTGTTCGACGTAAAATACACAGAATACGAGCAAAAATGTACTCCTAATATCCCACATAGATATATTTAGGTATGTAAAGCAACTTGCGAATACATCAGCTCGTTTAACATCACTTTCTGCATCCTGGTCATTACGAATCTATAACTTTAACATCTTGTAAAAAAAAATGCTCGAAAGATTTTCAGGTCGGTGATCCCACCCCCTCCCCCTCCACATGTGTTAACCAACGATTCATTGATGCACACAAGCCATCCAGATTGATGATAAACCATATCGGTAAATTCTGCTTCGAGAAAATCTCCCATAAATATATTATATTGATTTTAGCAGGGGGATGAATTCTTTTGTTGTGATTTGTGAAATAATAATTTCATCAATAGGCTTATACATATCACTGAATATGGCTTGATATGTAAAACCTTAGGATTATTACCTTGCTAGTATATATTTCAAAAGAGAATCGGCTTCAATTTGACACGATACACATATATGCTCTTTTTCTTTAATTGTTCCTTTTTCCCCTTTGTTTGAGCTGCATATTCATGGGTAAGTGTAACTTCAAATAACATGACCTGCCTGAAATTGACTACATACAGATCAACAGATCGAATGTAATCATTTTCCTCAAAAGTCAAGATATGTGCACTGATATTGATGAAAACCAAAAATTCTCATTTTTATTCATTAATTACATGCGAACGCTATGGTGGCCCAAATGGAAATTTATAAAGTCAGGTTCAACATTTTTGCGAAAATTGTCGTATTCATAAAAATACATTAATCTATGAACAAGTAAATTTTCCCAAAAATGTTGAACATGACTTAGATAATGACAAATTGCATAAATTCAAATTATATATAAAGCAAAATAAGCAGGGAATTGTGAAACGAGTTTGACATATGGTAAACCATGAAGGCCACCATAGTAAATTTGGATTGCGTAAGCCAAAAATCTACAAGCGAAATCATAATAAATCATCTGACATGATTGTTTTTAATACCTGCAGTGACGGCTTATGTTCATTTGTTATATTGTATGGGTCGAATAAAATCATGATCAAAATTCCGAACTTTCCCCACCTATCAAGACTTTGCATGAACTGAATCGATCACAACGTTAATAATGATTGTTTCTCTCCACAAAAATCATATAAAAAGTTGTAAATAAAGGAAATGTCACTAGTTTGATTTCATTAATCAAAATACATTTTTTTAAAGAAAATTAGTTTAAAATATATATTACATTATACATGGATAAGTTCAGCGAAGCATAACATATAACCAGTTTATAAGATATACATTTTTAAATATATATATTGTTGCGCCTCCAAGATGTTGAGTCTATACCGCCTGTGTAGCAATACAGGTTATTTTTGGAAAGCCTCATTATTTGCTTGAGAGGCTTGCATATTTCTTAATTATTACAGAACCAATTTTGACGATAGGGGTCTCATCAAGGAAGTTTAACATATGGAGTAACAACTAGCCAGTGGACATCGGATATTAAATGGGACACATTATCATATTTCGATTTACAACATATGAGTCGTGCTGCTCTGTTTTGTAGAAGTTGGAGAGAATGCAATTGAGAGAGAGAGAGAGAGAGAGAGAGAGAGAGAGAGAGAGAGATGTGGCAATAAGAAGAGAGTTACAATAATCCAATCGTGACAAAACCAAAGATATACCCTACGAAGGTACACATAGTGCTATTACATCAGTCCTATCAAGATCTCAATGGGTTGTGCTAGAACTTATCATCGAACCGTATCACTGCAACGTACCCCTGAGAATGTGATCGGTAATTGATCCCGAAGCTAGTTTTCTTTCATATGAAGCCTTATCTGAATCGCCATTGCTTTCCGAGTGTCCAGCCTATTTGAATCATGATTTCATTTGACCCATGCGGAGAAGATATAAACACGATATAAACTGTCTTCGAAAAAATAAGCAGATGCAAATTCAATGCTCCTATGATCCTTAGTAATGCTATTCAAATCGGAACCGTCTTGCGATTGTTGTGTCCACACAGTTGAATACACGGTGTACGGCTCCATTGTCTGTGACCCACTTTATTTTTCGGAAATAGTTTATATCGTGTTACATGAGGAGACGTCATGATCCTCGCCTGTCAACCAGAGGGTCGTAGGTTCGAATTCCACCCATGGCGTCAATTTCCTTCAGCAAGAAATTCATCCACATTGTGCTGCACTCGGCCCAGGTGAGGTAAATGGGGACGGCCGGAAGAAATTCCTTGAAATGCCAAGTGCGCTGGTGGCTGCCGGGCTAAAGCCAGGGTAATAATAATGTAAAGCGCCTTGAGGACTCAGCAGAGTGGATACGTGCGCTATTAAATTGCATCTATTATTACTATTATTACTTTTATTATCATTATTAGTATCATTATTACTATCATCATTGTTATTATTATTATTATTATAATTATTATTATTATTGTTATTATTATCATTGTTATCATCATCACCATTATTATCATTCTTATTATCATCATTGTTATTATTATCATTATTATTGTTATCATTATTATTATAATTATTATTATCATTATCATTATTACTATTATTTTTATTATTATTATCATTATTATCATTATTGCTATAATTATAACCGGTAATGTGTGGCTCAGTGGTAGAGCGCCTGCCCCATGAACGGATTGTCGTGGGTTCGATCCCCGGCCGAGTCATACCATTTAAGAAAGGAGGAGGGTAATAATAACTTTATGTTATGCAGGGCCCGCTGGAAGAGCAGCTAGCTTACAGCTGAATGTGGCTATCCTGGGTGAATAAGATATATTAACATTATTAGCATTATTATTATTATTATCAACCTAACGGACGAATACAGACTGCCGATACGCCACCGGAGTTGGCACTTGAAGGGAAAGTCTCGTTTAAATGTAATAGTGACTTTCGAGAACTTTATAATGGCGTAATTCCGCTTTCGATGACGGTATGCTAATGAGTATCAAGAAAGCCCCCCCCCCCCACAGTCAAACGGGGGCGTTCCAAAATTTCACTTTAGATGGATTCAATGCAAATAAGTAAGAGCAAGCAGCAGAAACAGTAGGGTCTATAGTAGGTTATATATTATGCCTACTAAAGAAAATTAATATATAGATTTAAATGAAAACATTTGTTTCTAGGATAAAAACAAAGAAAGTTAAGAGGAAAATTTAAGTGCACAAAACTTTTTACAGGATATTTTTTTGTGAGGAATGCTATTACTATACTTCAACGTTTAAATCGAGCTCGATCTAAAAAGTAATGGTGAGTCTTTAAGGGTGTGTGGTTGGGGGGGGGGGATTGCCACTCAAGAAAATCCTAATCCGCCAAATTTGAGATATTAAAGCTTTAAGACTTTATTTCATTCGGATCTGCGAATACGAACAGCAGAAAAAAGAAACATTAGGCATGTTGTAACACTGCAGATCAACGTTTCAATTATTGAATTTAATAATGCACTCCTTCGTTTCTACCTTAATATCTGAAAGTAATTCTACTTTGTTTCATTGGAATCAAAGAACCATCAATCTTGTTCTAAATTCACTTATTCACCAATATCTGACTTTATGATTATAATAATGATAGGTCCATTTATATAGCGCAATCACTATATACATATACCCTACTGCGCTTGATACTGGGTACCTTATTATTACCCTGGCTATAACTACCGAGCAAGCCCGTTACGCGCTCAAGCATTCCAATGAATAAATTCCTGCCAGGTACCCATTGTTAATCTGGGAAGAGTGCAGCACAATGTGGATATATTTCTTGCTGAAGGAAATTGACACCATGGGAGGATTCGACCCTATACGACCCTCGTGTTAAGAGGCGAGAGTCAGAGCCACTACACCACGACGCTTCCAATAAACAACAAACTAATAAACAACAAACTAATAAATAACAAACTAATGTTTTGTTTTGAACCACAATCTTGTTGTTCGAGTCTTTAATTGCTAAAGTAGAACCATGCTAAAAAGAGTTCTTTGTCCATTTGCAAAATATAAATTTTCTAGTTTCATTCAACAGGAGCAAAGAAAATAATTCCAGGCATCAGAATGCTATGGCGTTCTTTTTTTTTGAGGATTCAGCACTCTCTTCTTCACTAGCTCTGTGTCTCTGGCTGGACTGTGTATTCTCCGAAATGGCAGCCCTATGGTCTATGCTTACGACAGCTTTTCGCCACAGAAAAATGTTCCAATTTCTGTGCCTTTCGCGTGGAATATTCGACAACTGAACCTTCTTCGCTACGCGCTTCGGTAAGAGCAAGGAATTATCACTAAAGCACCGCTGGATCAACTCTCCAACAATCTTTCATGGTCCCTAGTTCCGCTCCAAAATGCCAAAAGTTTTGAGCTGCACAAAAGATTGCCAGCGGTAAGGAGAGGGCATCTTTCCGCTTTGGAAAGTTCACCACCGCTAAAAAAATCCGCCCTGGCACCGCTAGACGCAAGTTCGTGGCCACTTGGATCCGCTAGGTCAACGCAGAAATCTTGAACGCTGGACTACCGGTGCTTTTCACCGCTCGTCACCGCTCACAAAGTGGATGTTAAATTTAACACTCTAGCGTTGCCATAGCGAAAGCCAGTGATGCTTTAGCATTGGTTTAACGGTCGTGAGCCGTTGCAAGCTAACGCTTGCGAACCGAGCGCTTGGCAGAGCGGCATCATGCGTGTGCGTGCTTTTGTTCGCAGGAAGTTTAAACCTAAAAAGCCACGCCCGCTTGAAAAAAAAAATCGTCCAGGCCAAAATGGCTAAAATCACGATTTAGTCTACAAAGTCAATGTAAATTATGTTTCCAGTAAATATTAATAAATACATTGATATCCTTACGTTTATGGGATGGTTATGGCATATTCATGGTTCTAATTGGTTCAGCAATGCAATTCCAATGAAAAACAAGAAAACACATGAAAAACAAGAAAACACATGAAAAATAAAAGGAAAAAATAAAAACATTAGAAATTTGTCGGGATGAATTCAGTTTTTTAAGTGGATTTGTAAAGAATTTTATTATGAACATTCACACAAAATAGTTTTCCAGGACTTGCATTTTGTAAACTACAGTATAAAGCGTCATTTTATGCATAAATTAGCATAATCAATTTTGATTTTCCCAAATTTTACTATGTAAATGAATATTAGGGTTAGAGTTGGTTTGAGGCGTATCACTTTGGGCTACGTTGCTCAACAGATCGCTTTCAGGTAGTCTACCTTTCTTTGAATATTGTTGCAATGTATTGGCCAGTTGTTACAAGACACACTTAGTGTAGATGTGCTTTTAAAACAGACGGTAAGTTATCTTGAACATGCATGGGCACACCAAAACATAATCAAGTTGGTGAGCAATGATGACAGATTGAAAAAAAAAAAATGCTGAAAAGCGAAATAATAACTTACTTACAATAACTTACTTAGCGAAGGCGAAATTTTGTTAAACGGTGGTGAACGGTTACGAGCAGTGATGAATTCTTGTCACCGCTCCGATATGACCAGGCCTTTGAAAAAGCGGTGTTAGATGGGCGGAGGTAAGCGTTTTACATAAGTGATCAATTGTTTTGCCTAATTTGTGAGCGGTGACGAGCGTTGTCGAAATTAAATCCCCAATCCCTTCCGCTAAAGGACCGCTATAACATCGCTCGTCCTGTGTGACCAAGCCTTAAAGGTGTGGTCACACCGGCCGAGCGGAGCTGTAGCGGTCCTTTAGCGGTATGGATTTAGACTGCAAGGACAGACCCTAGGCTTTTCAGTGTGTGCATGCTTAGAGCGTAATACGTGATACATCGGGCGGGTGACCATCCCTTGAAATAATTTTTTGTATTTGTACTAAGAAAACTGGCCCAACTATCATGCTGCTGGCGCCTGCTAAAATTGAATTGTTGATTTCATAAATTGAATAAAATATGTAATATATCCTTACCCAAATAAACAAAATTATAATACATATTATCTAGCTGATACTTTCTCCCCATAATTTAATCAAAATATGAAAAAAGCTTCATTAAAATGCATTGTATTTATTTATACATGTATAAGTATTTGTATATAAATACTTTTTATCGTATTTTTATAATTTTTCTCATAAATTTTATCAGTTCCGTGTTTAACTGAAAATGTTTACACACGAACTAAACAATAATCTTATAATCGATTTACTTTAAAAAATGACACATTTTTTTGGTGAGAGGATAAAATCTAACCGAGGCAGCTCGGTGAAAGCAAAACCGTGTGCTCCAATAGCCCAGTAAACGATCGTTAACGAGAACGGCTGCTATCTGACCTACGAGAAATGCTGCCGCGAGGCGTTTTATTTCCAGACGATTTAACTGATTAACTGAAAATGTTTACACACGAACAAGAAAAAAATCATCCTATAATCGATTTACTTTAAAAATGACACATTTTTGGTGAGAGAATAAAATCTAACCGAGGCAGCTCGGTGAAAGCAAAACCATGTGCTCCAATAGCCCAGTAAACGATCGTTAACGAGAACGGCTGTAAACTGACCTACGAGAAATGCTGCGGCGATGCATTTTAGTTCCAGACGATTTTGATTTTCATTTATATTAGACTATTTCGATTGAAAATTATACGCCAAATACAAATGTAAATAAAACAGTTAATCTCCGCCATTTAAGTGTGATTAATGGGAGTCTTGCATTTATATGAAAATACTTATATGAAAATACACGTCATGCATATTCTAGAATATTGTAAAAATCATAAGCTATTGGATTAAAACTGAACGGGAAGACCTGTCAAAATTAGCGGTAGGGATTTAGTCTGCAAGGACAGACCCTATGTTTTCGGTGTGTGCATGCTCAGAGCGTTATACATGGTCCACACATGCACACATCGAAAGCCGAGGGTCTGTCCTTGCAGAATAATTCCACACCGCTATCGAACCTCTTCAATTCAATGGCCGGTGTGACCTCACCTTAAAATCTTTTCTTTCGAGTAGGAATATGGGCCCAACTTTCGTAATGTTGGTGCGGGCAAAAAGTTGACTGATGTCTTTTTGAGAGTTTATTCAAAAGCGAACGATCTTAATTAATAAAAATTAAATGTAATATCTATTATCTAGTGGGTAATTTCTCCCCTTAATTTGATTGAAATATTGAAAAGGTTCATTAAAATGCATTGTATGCATTTGTAAATGTATAAATATTTGGAATTTTATAATTTTCATCGTATTTTCATTATTTTTTTCATGAATTTTATCAGTTCCGTGTTTAACTGAAAATGTTTACACATGAACAAAAAAAAAATAAAAAATGAAATCATCTTATAATCGATTTACTTTAACGATGACACATTTTTTTGGTGATAGGATAAAAGCTAACCGAGGCAGCTCAAAGCAAAACCATGTGCTCCAATAGCCCAGTAAACGATGGTTAACGGGAACGGCTGCTATCTGAACTTCGAGTAATGCTGCAATGATGCATTTTATTTCCAGACGACTTTTTTTTTTCATTTGTATTGGACTATTTCGATTGAAAATTATACGCCAAATCAAAATGTAAATAACAAAACAGCTAATCTCCGCCATTTAAGTATGATCAATGGGTGTCTTGCATTTATATGAAAATACACGTCATGCATATTCTAGAATGGTAGGCTTCTCTTTAAAGGCCGACTCACACCTTCACGGATTTCAGCCTGCGTCGATCCAGCGTATTTGAAAATTAAAAACGCTCCCTGGACGCACAAAGACGCAGGTCATACGGTGGACCGACGCTCGTTGAGCGCAAGCCAAACGTCAGTCCACAGTCTAATCCGCATATGCCGTACGTCCAGGGAGCATTTTAAATGTCCAAATACGTTGGGCCGACGCAGGCTAAAAACGCAAAGGTATGATTCGCCCCGAGACCTCTCTCTCGTTCTCGCTCTGTTGGAATCGATTACCGCAATACTGAGATTGCTCTGTATACTGCACTCCCTGCGCCAAGTTTATTTTGTGCGGCTCCTTGGAGCGGTTTTTTAAACTCTTTGATCATTTTCACCTCTATAAATTGTTTATGCTTATCGTATGAAAAAATAGCCTGCTAATAACTAAGCAGGATGTGAGAACAATACAATAGCTCCAGAGTTAATCTGTACGATATATACAATAGAAGTACACAAAGGGTGTTATTACGATTGTGTGTATACACGCATTTTGCACTTCTGCATAGATCAGTACACATGCATGTGGTACGTTAAGGGTTAACATCTTGATTGCTTGATTTGAGTATTAACATAAATAATAACGAGAAAAATATATCTATAAAAATATTATGAAAAATAATATCTCGATAATCATATATAATTTTACTAAAAATAAAACTATTCAAATAAAAACAAATAGAAGTGATATATTTCATTCAAAAGTAGAGGGGTAATGTGACTCAAACTTAATTATGTCACGTGATATGACGTAGTTTATGCACTTTTCTCCACTGCCGGAAATCTTGTACCAAGTAACTAGGCATAAAAGTTGTAAGTCACAATAGAGGCTCGATGCTATGTTATAAAAGGTTACTGCAAGGCCTCTCACGAAAATTACTACCCGGACCTATCATAATCGATTACCTACAAGATTTTTTTAAGTAAGCGGGTTAACAAGCCTTCTTTAATCTTTCGTATGACACGAATTATCTCTACATGGATAAATGAATTCAAAACATAATTGTTTATAATTGTTGACGCTATTTTGTCTTTCAGAATGAAAGCTATTTTAATGATCAAAACATTCTAAAAGTATATTCTCATAGTGTAACTGCGAGCTAACATTTTAATATAAATATACATATGTTTACTCTATCCGTTGACGGCGGTTATTTTCTGTAAATTACTGTAATATGAAAGAAAAATGTTGAACCCGGAGCTTTTTGTCAGGCTCTGGTGGAATCGAGTCTCGTCTATAATGATATGTCACAAATACGTTGGGTAGAATGTTGGGTCCCACTTCTAGTAAAGTGTTGGCAAGATAAGGCTTAGTAGTCCGGGTTACCAATGAGGGAGGTGCCCCCAAATAGGTAGAAATTTTCATATGGCTGTTCAGGCCTATTTCTTTTAAATGCTTAACAAGAATATATCACGTAAACGGGCTGTATCCTGAATGTTAATGCGTGTGGGCACTCATTTTAAAATGGCCGCCATGTCATGACCGTGCTTTATAAAATGTAATAACACTAAATAGAAAATTACTTGATGAATAATGTATGTGGTATCAAATTGTAGGATATTAAATTTCCTTAAAAAAACCCACCTATTATCAACAGATAGTGATTTGCTATTAAGATTTTTTTTTTAAATAAGGGATTAAATAACAATGACATACAATAAGCCAATTGTAGATAAGTAATGCAACTACGTCATCACCATTTCATGTCACGTGACCCAAAGTTGCCAATTTGCCAAAAATTTAACTGTTTGAATTATCTCTAGATATATGTTAACAATTTGTAACTTTTATATTCATTGTCCGATTTCGCTCAAACTATTTTTGATTTGTTTGTCTAATTGTTGTGCCTCTATTCAAAACAAGTTATTTTTGACGTGGAGTAACCGTTTAAAGGCACTGTCACACATTGCAGTTACACAATTTAAAAAATTATCAAATCAAGCTGCCTGTCCTATCTAAATATATTCAGTTAGATGAAAAGTCAACAGCGGATGCAAACATTAAGAAAGCTATTCATGCACTATCAAGATATCTACGTATATTGAATTAAAGCGTAAGGATGACAGACGACGTTTGAGATTTTCGCTTG
>BQKZ01006339.1:4409-18256 GCA_036244855.1 Temnopleurus reevesii | reverse complement strand
ATCCACCCCGACTCTTTGTTAATTCACAGTTAACTGCCTCAGAACAACGAGTCGGGGTGAATCGTGTTGCTTCCGGGGTCCTATGTGACCGGGGCTTAAGTTTTTCATTATAAAGGTTCAATTCATGGAAATGTGATGTGCTCATCTTGATGTATAATTTTTATAAATTTTCTTTATTTTGATGATATGTATAATTGATCTTTGTAACATTTTCTTGGATGCACGTAACCTAATATATTTAGTGTAAAAATGTTATGTAAAAAAAAAATTTGTTATTCAATAAAGGAACCATGTGGAAGGGGAAAAAAACAAAAACAAAAAAAAAATCCTCCCGGGACAAAATAAGCAACCTCCATTCAATCATTCACAATCGTTAGATCGACACAAAGGAAATGTCCATCCTTCCCATTCTGTGGAAAAAATGTTGAACAAAAGTCGCACCTAAAGGACTTTCTTTTTGCGATCATGAAGCTCTATAATTGTGAATATTTGAATGAAGATATTTACTTTGTTCCAGTTCTTTGTCCATGTAGCTCACAGTGGTGTTGGTGATGATCCCCCATAGTAGCAACATGAGATAAAGTCAAGCGAGGAATGGAAACTCAAACATTAGATAAACATATATTTGTTCAGTTCAGTTCAGTTCATTTATTTCCTCAACTCGATTAAAACGCAAGGTTCATGTAACAAAACAATTAAAGTACATTAAAAAATAGTGAACAGTATAAAACAAAATGTGGCGGGAATGACGAAGACCAAACTGACCTATATTAGCATTTCCCATTAGAACAATACAACTAGAAATGACAATTTGTTGCAAGAGAATATGAATTTATTTACGAAAGACGACTAATGTTGTTAAATGTAATACCAATTTGGTGTTTAATATTGGGCAATACCATTTACGTATTAGGACAACACCTTTAAGGAATGAATTTTATTCTAATAGTGTGAAAGTAAATATATCGCGGTGTTAAATCGTTTTAATGTAACAGAATGTAACAATATATGGTCTTACAAGTTTATGTTATCTATTATATTTGAATTAGGAGTATCAATCATAATCCATAATAGAATGCACTACTTACAACCGGGGTATGACATCCACATGTAAATACGGTATTATCTTTACTGCATGCACGTTACAACGGCATCATCCTCATGAGATGTATAGTTACACCCCTGTCTAGAAGAATGGAATGGTCCAGGTGACATCTTGCCGTAACACGATCGGGGAGGCTTTATCTCAGTTTTCGCGCCCGTTGCTCTATTAATTCAAATTAATAGTAGACGACGCAACAGGATGCCCAGGCGGAGATCCCTGCCGACCTTTCTGTGAGATACTGGGAGAAAGACGATTTGAATGATTTTGTTGTGCTTGTTATATCAAATTGTTGATAAGAAGACGTTTGTGAATCACATAAGGGTAAGAGTTTGATATTATTGTCAGTATAATTGTTGTGATACATTTATGTCAAACGTTAAAAGTTTGCCGATGGAAATATTTATCTCCATAAAGGCATTATTGTAATGTTTTCAAGTTCTGGTTGTTGCTGTTGTTGTTGTTGTTATCTTTAATTGGGGACACTTGAACGTTGTAGAAAATGGCTCCGGTGGTTTTGGTGGTTATGGTGATGATGTTAATACGATGGCAATAATAATATGATGATGGTGATGATGGTGATAATGATGATAATACGACGACAATGATGATGATGGTGGTGGTGATATGATGATGATGATGATGATGATGATAAGTACGGTTGCCATGATGGTGTTAGCGATGCTCTATTAATTCAAATTAATATTTGACTAGGCAACATGATGCTTCAGCGAAGAGCCCTGCTACCTAAC
Organism: Temnopleurus reevesii; assembly: GCA_036244855.1. NCBI lineage: Eukaryota > Metazoa > Echinodermata > Echinoidea > Temnopleuroida > Temnopleuridae > Temnopleurus > Temnopleurus reevesii. The sequence goes on along the minus strand of BQKZ01006339.1, from coordinate 16,402 downwards.
TCTGATCGCATCATTCTGCGATATCATTGGGTGAAAGAGTCTTTAATTGTTGCGTTGTGCTTCTATTGTGTCATATTGTGGATTCGAAGACGTTTGGGATTCATATAAGCACTAAGATAGTTCCTATCTTTATCATTCTCAATATTATGGTTGTGATTAGAATGTTCCAATGAAAAAAAAAAACATTCTGGAAATATCAACTTCTGTCTCCACAATTGTAGTATTTATCTTTAAAGTTATGTTTGATTACTTACACTCATGCTTTTTAGATAATGGCGAAGATAGGTGATGATGGTGGTGACAATGATGATGACGATGATGATGATGATGATGATGATGATGATGATGATGATGATGATGATGATGATGATGGTGATGATGGCGATGATGATGATGATGATGATGACAATGCGATAGTGTTCGATATGAAAACATGCTGTTGATGGTGATGATGATGTTGTTGATTGTGATGATAATGATGATGATGATAATGATGATGATGATGATGATAATGATGATGATGATAATGATGATGATGATGATGGCGATGGCGATGGCGATGGCGATGGCGATGCTGTTAATTGTAATGATGTAATGATGATGATGATGGGATTGATGACAATTGTGATGATTATGATAATAATGACAATGGAGATGATGATGATGATGATGATGATGATGATACGACGATGACGACGACAACGATGACAGTGATGGTATTTGGGATGATGTTGTTGATGATGGCGGTGATGTGTTGTTTATAATGATGATGATGATAATCACGATGACTATTGCCATGATGGTGTTAGCGATGCTCTATTAACTAAAATTAATAATAGACGACCAACAAAATGCTTGAATAGCGGAGATCCCTTCTATCTAACTGCGATCGCATTATTCTGCGAGATATTGGGAGAAAGAGTTTTTAATTGCTGTGTTGACAGGTTGAGTCAAATTATTAATTGGGAGACGTTTGTGAACCACAAAAGGGTGAGTGCTACGGTATTTGATATTATTATTTTGTGATATTATTAAGTAACAAAATTACGACACAGATATGTAAACTTCTGTCGCCACAATTGTAATGTTTATCTTTAAAATGATGATGATGATGATTATTATCATGATGATTATTACATATGACAACGGTAGTGGTGGCGATGACAAGAGGTTGCTGATGGTGATGATGCTGATGATTAGGATTACGATGATGATGATGATGATGATGATGATGATGATGATGATGATGATGATGATGATGATGATGACGATGATGAACATGATGATAATGATGATGATAATGATGATGATGATGATGGTGATTTTTATTGCGATGATGATGGCTATGATGATGGTAGTGATGCTCTATTAATTCAAATTATGATGAGGAGGATAATAATTACAATGAGGCCTATGATGGTGATTTTGGTGATGGCAGTAGAGACACTCAATTTATTGAAATCAATATTTGACAAGGCAACAGGATGATTGAATAGCGAATATCCCTGTTACCTAACTGTGATCGCATCATTTGCGAGATACTGGGAGAAGGAACCTTTGAATCTTTGAGTTGTTTTATCCGTCAAATTATTAATGAGAAAACGTTTGTGAACCACAGAAGGGTAAGTGCTACGGTATTTCATGTAATTGTCATAATTATATGATTGTGATATTATTTGTGTCAAGACTGTGATCGCATCATTTTGCGAGATCATTGGGAGAAAGAGTTTTTAATTGTTGCGTTGTGCTTATATTGTGTCACATTGTGGATTCGAAGACGTTTGCGAATCACAAAAGCACTAAGATATTTCATATCTTTATCATAGTCAATATTATGGTTGTGATTAGAATGTTCCAAAGAAAACAACAACATTATGGAAATATCAACTTCTGTCTCCACAATTGTAGTATTTATCTGTAATTACTTACACTAATACGTTATAGATGGCGGCGAAGATAGCTGGTGATGCATGTGATGATAATAATGATGATGGGGATGATGATGATTATTATGATCATGATGATTATGACATATATCATGACATATGATGATGTTGATGATTACGATTACGATGATGATGATGGTGATGATGATGATGATGATGAACATGATGATAATGATCATGATGATGATGATGATGATGATGGTGATGATGATGATAAGTACGATGACTATTGCCATGATGGTGTTAGCGATGCTCTATTAACTCAAATTAATAATAGACGACCAACATGGTGCTTCAACGGAGATCCTTGCTATCTAACTGTAATCGCATCAATTTGCGTGACACTGGGAGAATGAGCCTTTGAATTGTTGTGTTTATTTGTTTTGTTTTTTATTTATCTAACCCTTCCACAGGGCTTCTTTATTAAATAAATTTTAAACATTACATTTACAACAGATGCTTGTATTTGAGAAAAAAAGGTTTACAATATAAAACATATATTGAAAAAACAATTTCATCCATGAATTAACGTGTTATTAAAGCAAGCTCAAAATGATTATTACAAAATAAATGCAAACAACTTATTCTATGTAAGGTATAAATACATATTATCTGTTCACGTATTGGCACGGATTGGTATATAAAAGACGAGACGAGAAGTGTGCATTAATGCCAATAATTTTTATTCAAAAGTCCCAAATTTTCGGGGGCAACCTGCCCTCTTCCTCAGGGGAAAACAAAACAAGTTATAGACATATAAACATAAACGTACATACATATGTATACATGTATGTATATACACGTATGTCAAAATATGCACACATATGTTGTGTTGTTTAATATGTCAAATCATTAGGAGACGTTTAAGAATAGCATAGGGGTAAGTGCTATGGTATTTCATATTGTTCTCAGTATTATAGCTTTGATATGTTTTATAGTTATTATCATGTGATGGTGATGAAAATGACAATGATGATGATGACCACGATGATGGTGATGATATTGATGATGCTGATGATGATTATGTTGAAAACGACGACTGATGCTCAAATACATGTCTCGATGACTGTAAGAGCAATCAACTAAGACATGGTTATGATGATGATTGAAATAATGTCAATGAGAAAACCGATCAATATTTTAGATTTTGAATGGCATGTCGTCCTTGAAATATCTATGTGTATGTCCTTGGCATAGAATGCTGATGGCTGCATACACGCTATTTTTCGCGATAATGTTCATTCTCCCATAGGAACGATCTTGTAGATGATGGTAAATGGGGTTAACGGTGATAATGGAGGTGACGACGACGACGACGACGACGATGAAGATGATGATGATGGTAATTGTGATGTTATGATGATAACTGATGGGGATGGTGGCGATGTTAATGATGATGGTGTTGGCGGACGGCGATGATGGTGATGCTGGTAATTTTGATAATATGATAATGATGATAATGGTGGTGGTGGAGATAGTAATGATGATGATGTTGATGACGGTGATGTGATAATGATTATGACGATGATGATGATGATTAAAATTACGATAGACAGATAGTTGTTCAAATGTCTTGATGACTTGTATGGCAACCAGCTAAGACAATGGTTATGACAAGAACCTGAGTGTATATATAATTTTCATGAAAGTGTTGAAATATTTTTAATGATAAAAACCAATCAATAGTTTAGATTTTGAATAGCATATCGTCCTTGTAATATCTCTGTATATGTCCTTGTCATGCATACACTTTGGACTTTGCAATATTGTTCATTCTTCCTTAGGACCGATCTTGAACAACGATTCCAATTAGCTAATTAACTAGTACTTATTTTACAATTACACTGAAAAAAGACACTGGTGTTAAATCTAACACCAGCTGATATTTATATAGGACCACACCGGGAAAGTGTTAAAGTAACACCATTTTGGAATCCATTTGATATATTTCAACACCAACTGGTGTTATTTACGGCCCTGGACAACACCAGTCGGTGTTGAATTATATTGATTGATTCAAAATTGGTGTTATTTTAACACATTTCAGGTGTAGTCCTATATAGATTCCAGCTGGTGTTAAATTCAACACCATTGTATTTGCAGTGTAGATGTGTAGAATGTGGATTGGAAATTAAACTTATACACTGCCAAAGTCAGGGTGTCGACTTTAAGAACGCAATTAAAATTATTAAAACTAAATTGGAGAGAGAAGATATTTTCACTTCTCTAAGCTTGTATTGGGTTCTTTTGGGGCAGTCACGTCTGCAAGTTGATCCCACCCTGCTTCCAAACTGAATTATCCTAAAATCAGACTATTAGCTATAAATGTTTTATTTAATCAATGATGAAATTAAGATGTTGTAGAGATTAAAATGTTTTAGAGGCCAAATCGGAAGACAAATTCAAAGAACTACTGGACAAACACTGGTGGGGATATGTAAAACCTTCCTCATCACACGTGAGGTACTGTTAAATAGCTCAACAGTTAATCTTATATATAAACTGGCGTCCAGACCGGAATTACTACAGGAGATGTGAAAAATAAAGGCCTTCGAAAATCATATTTTCAAAATTTTCAAGTTTTGTTGACGCAGTTTGAGGGCAGGGTGTGATCAGACTGCCGTGTATCTCTAATCAAACTCTACATCCATTATCCATTTCAATGAACTTTGTATCGCGAGCGCTGAAGCTTGACTCAAGTAAACAAACTTCAATTAATCAGATATTTGAAAAGGATCATGAACCGGATGGCTAAATGTTTATGATGATGAAGGCTGTGCTCTAGTGCATCTCTGTGGTTGTAGGATGGCCCAAGAGGAGTATGGAATACAAAATATTATATTAATTAATTTCCTTTACTTTTAATCGTCAACAATAACAACAGACCCCGGCCGTTTACCATGTTTACATGATGATGCAAAATTTAAGGTCCGGTCACATAGGACCCCGGAAGCAACACGATTCACCGCGACTCGTTGTTCTGAGGCAGTTAACTGTGAATTAACAAAGAGTCGGGGTGAATCGTGTTGCTTCCGGGATTCTATGTGACCGTGGCTAATGCCCTGGTCACATAGGTCCCCGATTCACCCCGATTCACCCCGGAGGAGCAGTTGGCTCAGCCTCCGGGGTCGATCGTGTAGCTTCCGGGGCCGATCGTGTTGCTTCCGGGGCCAATCGGATTCCAACACGGATCTCCGGGGTGAATCGGGAGCCCGACACGACTGTTTTTGGCTGTTTGTGGCCGTGTTTGTGGTCACATAGAAAAATCAGCGCTCGAGCTTGGGAAAGTGTATCCCGATTCACCCCGATTGAGCCAAAAAGAGCCCTGGATCTCCGGGGTGAATCGTGTTGCTTCCGGGGCTCTATGTGACCAGGGCTTTAACGTTATGCAAGTTTAATTGTAACGTATTATAATTCATAAAACACTCACTTGACGTGTTCATTTTCGTTCTTTTACGTCAAAATCATACATCATTCCGTTGGAAAACAAATACATTTATACAATGAATATACAATGAATGAACATTTCTAATTGATAGGAATAATTTCATTTTTGTGCAATCTTAGGCCTGTTACACTAATTATAAGTAAATTCATTGTCAAGTGTACTCCTAAATAGGAGCAGTTTTATAGGTAGACAAAAGTGACGTACAAAGTGTTAAAATAGCTCGTAGAACCATGTGGAATTTGTCCCTTCGGGGCATTAATTAATGATTGTGTGTTTTGGATACACAAACTGTATGGCGTACTCTTATGTGTGAGTGAGGTGTAAATATGTAAGACTTAAAATGAATTTTGTCAGCATTCGAAAATGATTGGGTAAAGTTTCAAAGATGAACAATTCGGTTCTCACCACTTTATATTTCGTTTCACTTGTCACGGACGCTTAACAGCACATAGAGAATGTGTGTAATTTTATGTAATGTTCTTTGAAGTGTGGTAAATTCGGGGATTAACCTTTGACAGGCCAATGGCCTTTGTTAATCCCCCACATCCTCCACACTTCACTTTTTTCATAAATCTATTTTGTCTTGTATTATTATTGTGCTTTTAATTTGTTATTTTATGTGTTTTTAAAGAGATGTAAATAAAATTGAATTGAATTGAATTGAATATGTTTTATTATGCGCTTTAATTGAACATACTGTGAAAATTTGAGCAAAATCGGACAATCCGTTCAATGAGTAACGAACCCACCAAAATATGTCCTATAGAATTCACACGTTGTTCGATAGGAGGCTCTTGAATTTTGTCATATCGGGATATATTTGTTTTCATGCAACAATACCCTTTGGCTCCCGTCACTTCTTGAAAACACGCACGATTCAATAAGAGTACGATAATTCCACGGATGGTTCCCCTTTAAATTGCAGGGGAAAACATGATAGCAAATACCAGATACGAATCCTCTATGGGCTTTGGGATGGACATCATGTAGTAATGGGGCAGTTACACCTACAGCAGATTCCATCCTGCTGCCAAGCTGAATTATCTTAATGAAAATAATAGTAACAGATGCAATTCATAAAGCGCACGTATCCACTATGCTGAGTGCTTAAGGCGATTTGCATTATTATTACCCTGACTGACTGAGCCCGGCGTACACCAGTGCACATGGCATTTCAAGGAATAAATATTCTTACCAGGTACCCATTCACCTCACCCCCGTTGAGTCAAGTACAATGTTGATGAATTTCTTGCTGAAGGAAATTAACGCCACGGATTGGATTCGAACCTGCGACCCTCTGGCTGAAAGGCGAGAGTCAGAACCACTCCACAACGAACTATTATCTATAAATAAGATATTTTTGTTTAATCAAAGAATTGGTATAATTGAGATTGTTTGAATAACCGCTAACAATCAGATTTCAAACGGATTAATTACATTTGTGATGATGCGGTTTGAGAGCAGGGTCGGGTCAGTCTGCCGGTGTGACTGCTCTATATACAAGGAACACAAGTAGTACATGCTTAAAGGTCAAATTCAACACACAGTGCGCTTAGGTTTATATGATAACCTTGTATTTCATTCATAATTGCAAGGCTACTTGATTAATTATTTGTGCTCTTTCCGGTGGGAAAGCCTGGGCAAAATGACCCGTAGGAAAAACCACACAACACGTGCTTTTATGCGCAGTAGATAATGGTGTTGAATGTGAAGTACTGGTATTTCATCAAAAGTATTAATCTAATAATATCTTACAGTTGATCATTCCACATCAAGGGAAGAAATCGATACATAATCGTATATGGAATGGTATGGCATATCATGTCATTTGTCATTATAATGTATTAAAAGTAGAGATCAGTTTTCGGCGACGTTTAACTGCTAGGTGAGCGGCAGTAAAAATAGCATCATAACGCAATTTTTCGATGGAAAGTAGAGTAATATGTGCTTGTTTTTTTTTTTTAATAATATCGACCCAAATTGCATGTTATCGCGACACAATAATGACAACGTGCGTCAGTCGCTTCTTCAAAAACATATTGCCTCACGTTAAAAATGTGTGCAAATCCACACTCTACACATAATACCACCTAATGTCCCGGCCACATAGGACACCGGAAGCAACACAATTCACCCCGACTCTTTGTTAATTCACAGTTATTTGCCTCAGAACAACGAGTCGGGGTGAATCGTGTTGCTTCCGGGGACCTATGTGACCGGGGCTTTAGCCTCGTATCTGCTGGTGGTCCATTCATCTAGCACTCTGCAAGAAAAACGGTTGATTCGCAATTTCACATTAAAATAAGCCAAAATACGCGCAAAAATCTTACAATTTCGTACACAGTTGTGTTTGGGCTTAAAAATTATTCTGTGAATACATTAAGTCGTTTCTGTGTCCTGACCCTTACTAATCTAAATTTTTAAGCTTAGCGTCCGTAAACATTTCATATTGAGCAGTTAAGGGAAGCACAATTGAACCATACTGCTGACATGATTTCTTAGCTTCTTCTTATTAATATCATATATTTAAAACATTATCCCATTTCCCTAGAGTTCGTTCAAACTCCACCCTCTTGATAGAAAGTAGAAGTCGATTATAATTATAAATTGCTGTGTATAATTTCCTCGTAATGTGCAATTTGTTAGATTAATCGCGATGACGATCTCTCATTAAGCACCGAAGGTCAATGGAGTGTAAGGCTAAAGCCCCGGTCACATAGGATCCCGGAAGCAACCCCGACTCGTCGTTCTGAGGCAGTTAAAGGTATATATTTGTAATGACCGGGATGCACAAAGTGATGTTAAACGAGATGATATATTCACAAGTTGCTTTACATGCCTAAATATGTCAGTGTAGGATATTAGGAGTACATTGTTGCTCGTTTTCTGTGTATTTTACGTCGAACACGTCAATCAGCCGTTATTCCTACGGTGTGCTAAGTGCTTTTGTACGGGGGAGCGTCGGTCTGGAATGGGGATACGATCGGTGGTATTGTCTGCGGTGTGTAAGCTCACGTTCATTTTGTACGTGAAGCTTGTTACGACCGCAGCATGATTTTTTTATATTGCGATAATTAAGCCATTTCTAGGTCGATTTCATTCAAACAAACTATGAACATGCTTTAATTTACTATTGAAAACTGCATTAGGGTAATAATTTTACTGTAGCTCGCAAACAAGTTAAATGTCTGAAGCGCCCTCCTCCCAAAACTGGTCTAGTGCTTTAACTGGGAATTAACAAAGAGTCGGGGTGAGTCGTGTTGCTTCCTGGGTCATATGTGACCGGGGCTTAACGTAGTCATCTACTGAGTTCAGTAATTATAGGAAATGAAAAATGGCACGCATGGGTAATATTCTGATTGGCAACGTCGTACCTGTATGACTAAAAGGTTACCCCAGCAGTTAGCAAGACCTTTGTTGTTTCACTTTGCAATTAGAGGGGCCATTTTAGGTGCAATATTGCACTTTTACCACGAGTGTAATATTTCACAAAGTGGTTACACTGCAAAAACGCCGGTGTTTTATTTAACACAAATCGGAATCTATAGAGGACCACACTAGAAAGGTGTTAAAGTAACACCAATCTAGAATGAAATAGGCTAAATATAATTCGACACCGTCTGATGTTGCCCAGGACCTTAAGCAACACAAGTTGGTGTTGAATTGTATTAAATAGATTACAAACTGGTGTTATATTAGCACTTTCCTGGTTTGGACCTATATAGATTCCGGCTTGTGTTACATTGAACACCAGTAATACATGCACCAGTGTGTATTACTAATAATAGGATATCTCTACAGTTAGCAAGTCTTGTGTTGTTGCACTTTGCAACTCGAGGGGTCATTCTAGGTGCAATATAGCAAATTTTACTACGAGTGCAATATTCCACAAAGTGGTTACACTGCAAAACGCTGGTGTTAAATTTAACACCTATCGGAATATATATAGGACCACACCAGAAAGGTGTTAAGATAGCACCACTTTGGAATCAAGTCAATAAATTTCAAAACCAACTGGTGTTGTCCAGAGCCTTAAACAACACCAGTTGGTGTTGAAATGTATTAAATGGATTCCAAACTGGTGTTATTCTAACACTTTCCTGGTGTGGTCCTATATAGATTCCGACTGGTGTTAAATTGAACACCATACATGCACCAGTGTGTATTACTAATAAGAGGATATCTCTATATATAGTTAGCAAGTCTTGTGTTGATGCACTTTGCAACTCAAGGGACCCTTTAAGTTTACGTTCAATATTGCACCTTTCCCTCAGAGTACGGTAATATTTCACAAAGTGGTTACACTGCAAAATGCGCCGGTGTTAAATTTAACATAAATTGGAATCAATAGAGGACCACAATAGAAAGGTGTAACAATTACACCACTTTGGAATCAAATCAATATATTTCAAAAACAATCTGGTATTGTCCAGGGCCTTAAACAACACCAGTTGGTGTTGAAATATAGTAAACAGACCCGAAACGGGTGCTAACACTTTCTGGTGTGGACCTATATTGATTCCGACTGGTGTTATTTTTTTTAACACCGGTATCTTTGCAGTGTCTATTACTGATAGGTTACCTCTGCAATTAGCAAGTCTTTTTTGTTGCACTTTGCAACTCGAGGGGCCCATTTAGGTGTAACATATAGCACATTTTACTCAGAGCGTAATATTTCACAAAGTGGTTATAGGAAAACACGACAGCGGTGGTATTCAAATCCATGCTCTGAGGGGTCGCTCAATTAAGGCCAGACACCATTGACCATGTCGACTATATGCTGGTAGGTTGCTGGGTTGAGTGCAGCACAGTGTGGATCGATTTCTTGCTAAAGGAAATTAATGCCAAATAAAGTCTGTTTATGGATGCCAAATCAATGAAAAGACTTTTGCAACATTTATCATTTCAATTATTACGTTTATTCCCTGGCAGGTGATAATTACATTAGCACACCATTGATTAATTGGTGTATGTATGCTGCTTTTCACTCGGGGGTTGATACGTAAGAATTGTCCAATTATCTTCCCCAATGCTAAAATCATTTAATTTATCATCATTCATTTATTTTTTTTTTTTATTAAATTTATTATTTTTATAATTAATTTATTTTTTTTTTTTTTTTAATGTTATTTTTTTTATTGTTTTTTTCTTTTGTCTTTTTTTTTTTTTTTTTTTTTTATTTTTTTTTTTTTTTTTTTATTTTTTTTTTTTTTTTTTTTTCTTTTTTTTTTTTTTTTTTTTTTTTTAATACAAATGTGAAATAAATGAAATTGAAATTGAATTGAATTGAATATATATGAAAAAGATAATCTATTGGCCTTCATTCGTAGTCATTATATGAAATTAATAATGATAAAATTATACAAATAGCCAAAATATTGGCCTTCATTTGCAGCCAAGGAGAGTTGCACTAATGGTCAATTATTTTTTGGACTATCTCAACCTAACGAGTTCATAGATACATCGACATGTCAAAGTAGACTCAAAGGCCCGTATTCCGATAGCTAGGTTTAAGTTAACCCTGGTCTAAATCTGTGGTTTAAGTATGGGTAGCCAAAAGTGCCACAACTTTATTTACAATGAATAATTCTTATGTTAACTGCTCTCTTTTCCCATGCTCTAATAATGTAGAAAACTATTGAAGTTTTTATTCCGAGAAAGTTTTAAATATTATGAGGGACAAATGTATAATGGTAAAATAAACATCGACTGTTATAGATTCAAGCCTCTTTTGGCTTGCCATACTTAAACTACATATTTAGACCAGGGTTAACTTAAACCTCGCTATCGGAATACGGGCCAAAGTGTTTAGAGAGTAATGTTGTTGACATGAAAGTAAAATTGTAAAACAAAAGAAAGAAAAGAAAACTGATATTCTAACCCCGGAACTATTAGAATGTAGAGTGACATTGTTATAAAAAAAAAAGGGCAAACGGGTAAAAAGTGGCAAATTTAAACAAAGAAATAAGAAAAAAAGTGGAATGATTGAAAAGACCTCGAGGCATTTTTTGAAAAAATACAGACATGAAATCCTCTGGGTGGGACTATGATACCATTCCAGTGTAGATCTATCACAGAAGATTATACCCCCACTTCCAGCTCGATTACCTTAAGCCCCGGTCACATAGAGCCCCAGAAGCAACACGATTCACCCTGACTCTTTGTTAATTCACAGTTAACTGCCTCCGAACAACGAGTCGGGGTGAATCGTGTTGCTTCCGGGTCCTATGTGACCGGGGCTTTATAGTAATCTACCATGTATCCCATGAGATATAATATTGAGTGATCACTTAATGGGCAGGGAGCCCAGAGATCATTTGTTTTCATGCTCGATCCAAAAGCAGTTGTCATCATAAGTATTCTAGTTTGATCATGTCCAACTTTTATATGGAATAATGCATATACAATTATTCCTGCTACATCAAGGGCTTTTAAAGCCCATGTATAGTTTTGGTAAAGATTAAAGAAATGTGAATTTTGGGGATATATACCATGACATATAGTTTGTATACACATATCAAGATCATAGCATAATTTTCTACGAGCGAATTCTTTTGAAAATTTGAATTTGACCGTTAAATCGTATTTAGCGCCCTCTC
>BQKZ01006338.1:12176-22923 GCA_036244855.1 Temnopleurus reevesii | reverse complement strand
TATGACATCACAGATTATGCTAATTAGCTATACGAATGCCAATTCAAGGATGCCCAGCACAGGTGGAAATTATAACTTTGAAAATTCATAACTTTTGAATGGATTATCCGATTTTGCTCAAATTTTCAGTTTGTTCATCTGATTTTTCTTCATTTACTGATCTTAAAGATTCGATGGGGAGAATTCCATGTATCCAATTGAACAGATGCATAACACTTTAGAATTTCCCATTCATAATAATCACATGGAACCATTTCCGTTTCAATTTCAATATTCTATAGATTTAATATTCAAACATACATAGTGTTTATTCAATTACATCACACAAAGTTGACCTACTGGCCGGTAAGCACAAGTAATATTATGCTTGAATTGTGTCATAGCCATAAAACGGGGTGAACTGGGATGTTGGGGTGAGCAGGGACAAAAATCAGTCTGTTCAGATCTATTTATTTCCTGTTAACTGTCACTTTTGTTTATTCTTCATAAACAGATAACAGATTCCTTAGAGTAATCCACCTTCCTCAAAAACGATATGATCTATTTCTGTAAAAATTAAGTCGAACGCCAGTTCAATGCTCCTTTGTGGAACTGACTTCTGCACAGTTCAATACAGTACGGATTCATTGTCCCATGACATACTTTATTCTACGGAAATAGCCTATATCATGTTCTCAAAAGGATTATTTAGTGGTCTGCTCTAACTTCTGTCCAAGTCAAACCCAGCATCCCAGTTTGAAGCATTTTACGGTACAAGTTTTCTTGCCCAGCATGGGGAAAACCGATCCATGAAGTATTGTCAATATGACAAGAGTAGCAAGAATGAAGAAGGTTATGTATAATGTGAACCTGGGATTAAACACAACCTTTGGAACTGGTAACAGCAGAAAATACATAGGTATTTGAGAGAACTGAACACAGATGCTCTTAATGACCACCTGCATTAATACAAGGGTCCTCCTGGGGAACATGTAACGACGGAGTATTGAGCACATACTGATCAGAAATGGGACTTTGTCCTATCCATCTGCTTATATAAAGGTGGTCCAACATTACGTTTCTTGTGATAGGGAGACACATGGTTACTTGATAAATACAGGCAGCCTGCGTCTTACAAAATACAATTGTTAAACTAAAAATCTAATACCAGAAGTTATATGAAGTAGTCTGGGAAATATATAAACCAATGATGCACTAAAATGTGGTTGTATAATGGCCTCATCATAATTGTATCCATATGGGCACAAGAGCCTTGTTATATACATGTATGCTGTAATATAGAGTAACTTAGAGGGTTTTGATAGAAAGTTGCAATCGATCAGAAGTTGCAGATCATCCGCAAATGGCAATCAAAATCATTGTTTCATGCCCATTTTGTTACAAGCACAGAACATGTATGAATGAAACTGCCTTTTTTGCAATTTTTGACTCATTTATAGTTCATTTGCAACTGATTATACTTTTCTATTAACACACATATGTGTAAGAAGAGGAGTAAAAGAGATGTAGAATCTTTAAAGCTTTTGAAAACTAAAGATGAAAAAAATCAAATAGATCCTCTATTCTCCATTGAGGGTATTCACACAAATCTGTGCGCAATACGTTTCCATGGCTTTGAAAAGAGATCACAGCAATGCGATAATCATATTTTCATCAATGGACTACACATGCTTATTACAGGTTTTCATGTTGATGCAAAACTCCTCCGAAAGTTGTGCTTAGTCTTCGCCAGGTCATTCACTCCACGATCAGATCCTCTGCCGATTCACATCAAAAGCTATCTTGCTCCTTTTCCATGTAACATAGCCCACAAACTACTTCTCCATTCTTGCTAATTAAATGCATCACGCAGTAAACTCCATCGCTTCGACAAACTTCACTCAAAATATTCTCTTTTGAAATGTCCTGATATTGTCAAGTTCTTGACAGTTATTTTGGGGCCTGGGCGACGAGAGATTGAATTGCTTCAGTGACTTGCTTGGTGTTAAAACCTGTCATGTCCGCACTGGCTTCACGTCCGAAATCTGTGAAAAGGGAAATTGAAGAAAATTTTGAATAAATGAAATCATAAGAAAAGCATAAAACAAAAAAAAAGAACTAGATGAATCCTCGACCGCACACGGTCGAAATTTATGCCTCCGCCATCACGCAATCAGAAAGATATGTACAGCTTGTGCCATGCCATCAGAAATCAAAAACATTTTACAAATTGTCGGCATTGCTGCCTTTGACCCCATGAACCCAAAATCTCATCAGTTCTTCCTCATATGCTTATACATAATTGAGCTACACACTGTAAGTTTGAAAGAAATTGGTTAAATTTTTCTGTTACAAGTTATAACAATAATGAGCTATATCAGTTGATTTTGTACAAGATTTCTGCCCAGTGACCTTTGACCTTTGACCCAGTGAACCCAAAATCTAATCAGTTCATACTCACATGCTTATATATACCTGAGCCAAGTTTGGTCAAAATCTGTGCAACAGTTCTGAACTTATTGCAGTACCAAGCAATTTTTGGTGATTTTTTTAATAAGTTTTTTGGCCCTGTGACATTTGACCTTTGACCCACTGAACCCAAAAGCTAATCAGTTCATCCTCACATGCTTATACATACTTGAGCCAAGTTTGGTCAAAATCCGTGCAGCAGTTCTGAACTTATCGCGGTAACAAGGTCCGGACGGGCGGACGCACGCTACCACGCACGTGCGCATGCACGGACGGACGGACAACCCCAAAACATAATGCCTCCGGCATCACCTTACAGTGGCGGAGGCATAAAAATTAGGAGACTATCCAGGGTGCTACAAGAATTTTGTTTCACTACTTGCCCTGTCAGGCAAGTAGGTTTTTAAATCATGTGCCCAAACATCAATTTTTCTTGCTCAAAACACGTAAGCAAACTCAGCACACACATAACCTTGCGTACTTGTCTGAGCTGTCAGTGAAGTTGGTTAACACTAGATCTTGATACTGGATTCTCACAAAGAATTCATTGACAGTTAATGATTTATACTCTTGGACTAACTTGCCCATTTGGACGCATGGCAATTTCTTTTTACTTGGAGATGGCTCAAATTTGTTGCATGTGGGTTTATAGCGCCCTGCTATCATGGTTTAAGATACATAAAAATATTGAAACATTAAAAACATTTAACTTTNTCGATCAGAAGTTGCAGATCATCCGCAAATGGCAATCAAAATCATTGTTTCATGCCCATTTTGTTACAAGCACAGAACATGTATGAATGAAACTGCATTTTTTTTTGCAATTTTTTACTCATTTATAGTTCATTTGCAACTGATTATAATTTTCTATTAACACACATATGTGTAAGAAGAGGAGTAAAAGAGATGTAGAATCTTTAAAGCTTTTGAAAACTAAAGATGAAAAAAATCAAATAGATCCTCTATTCTCCATTGAGGGTATTCACACAAATCTGTGCGCAATACGTTTCCATGGCTTTGAAAAGAGATCACAGCAATGCGATAATCATATTTTCATCAATGGACTACACATGCTTATTACAGGTTTTCATGTTGATGCAAAACTCCTCCGAAAGTTGTGCTTAGTCTTCGCCAGGTCATTCACTCCACGATCAGATCCTCTGCCGATTCACATCAAAAGCTATCTTGCTCCTTTTCCATGTAACATAGCCCACAAACTACTTCTCCATTCTTGCTAATTAAATGCATCACGCAGTAAACTCCATCGCTTCGACAAACTTCACTCAAAATATTCTCTTTTGAAATGTCCTGATATTGTCAAGTTCTTGACAGTTATTTTGGGGCCTGGGCGACGAGAGATTGAATTGCTTCAGTGACTTGCTTGGTGTTAAAACCTGTCATGTCCGCACTGGCTTCACGTCCGAAATCTGTGAAAAGGGAAATTGAAGAAAATTTTGAATAAATGAAACTCATTCTCATTCTCTTGAAAACTATGATAACATGCTCATCGAAACGTCGAGAGTGGGTAGGTCCTTTTCAGGACCACTCACATTTCCAAGAAAGATAACTCGTTGTACCGTAAAGCATTATTCTCATAAATGAAATCATAAACAGAAGCCTATAAACAAAAAAGAAAAATTAGAAGACTATCCAGGGAGCTACAAGAATTTGTGTTTCACTACTTGCCCTGTCAGGCAAGTAGGTTTTTAAATCATGTGCCCAAACATCAATTTTTCTTGCCCAAAACACGTAAGCAAACTCTGCACACACATAACCTTGTGTACTTGGCTGAGCTGTCAGTGAAGTTGGTTAACACTAGATCTTGATAGTGTCGTTCTCACAAAGAATTCATTGATAGTTAATGATTTATACTCTTGGACCAACTTGCCCATTTGGGCACATGACAATTTCTTTTACTTGTCAGATGGCTCAAATTTGTTGCATGTGGGTTTATAGCGCCCTGCTTTCACGGTATAAGATACATAAACATATGGAAACATATGGAAACATTAACTTTTTAGTGTTTTAGAGCATGCAACCAAATTTCCTAATAATGGGGCCATTAAGAGCAGACAGTCTCTATAGACAGGTTTTACTTGTAAATTGCTATCTAGGGAGTCAAGAAAAGTGGTCTTTACGGGCAGATAGTCTTCATATACAGGTGGTCGCTAAGGCCCAGGTCACATAGAGGCCTGGCAGCAACACGATTCAATGCAACTCTTTGTTAATTCACACATAATTGGCTCAGAACAACGAGTCATGTTGAATCGTGTTGTTTTCCGGGACCTATGTGACTGGGGCTTAAAGCAGGTTTGACTGTAAGTAGGATAAAGTACAATGGAACATACCATATCTTGCATAGACCTTGGGCTGGACTCCACTGCACTCCCTAATGAGGATGGGAAAGCGAGGGTTGGCCTTCTTGATGTCCACATACTGCGTCTTCACCCATTCCCTGAAAGAAAATGGTAAAACACATGTTAGGTTGTGCTGGATTATCATTTATCCTTCTAAATTCCAAGTGTAAAACCTGTCACAGAGAATCATGTCTCTCTATATAGGTCCTTTAACTAACAGTCTGATGAGGGTGGGGGGCAAAGATTGGCTTTCTTGATGTCAAAATACTGCATCTTCACCTATTCCCTGAAAGAAAGCAGAATAGTGAATAATTAAGTGGAGAGTGAAGGCAAAATCATGTATACATTTAGACCCTTGGAGCGTAAAACTTGTAAAATGATCTGGCGAGGGTAGGGGGCAAGTGAGGGTTGGCTGTCTCGACGTCAACATAATGTGTCTTCACCCATTTCCTGAAAAAAAAAACAGTAAAAAACATAGTGGAGGGAGTAAACCATGCTAGTCTATACTATACTGGTAAATCCGATTACTGGACACATATGAATATCAGAATTAATACCCTTTTTGGTTATATTTCTTTGTTCTTCTTCTTCTCATCATCATCCTCCTTCCCCCATTCTATGCTCCCAGCTCCTCCTTCTTCCTTCTCAGCTTCTTACTCATTTCCTCCTCCTCCTCCTCCTTCTCCTCCTCCTCCTCCTCCTCCTCCTTCTTCTTCTTCTTCTTCTTCCTCCTCCTCCTTCTCCTTCCTCCTCCTTCTCTTTCCTCCTTTTCTCCTTCAACTCCTGCTCCCACCCGTCCATCCTCCTTCTTCCTCCTCTTTTTATCCCTCGGCCCTCGTAACTCTCCCCTTTCTAATCATCTTTCATCTCTATTCTTCTCATTCCTCATCTACTTCTTATTGTCTTCCTTTTCCATTTTCTTTTACTCCTCCTCTTCCCTCTCTCTCTCTCTCTCTCTCCTTCTTTTCTACTCCTCATTTTGGTCATTTTGATCTCCTTATCTTTCAGTTTGATCTCCCTGTTCTTCTTCTACAAATCCGACAAACAATTAGAGAGCACTGTCATAGCTGCTTAACATTATTATAGAAGCTGATTTATTGAAATTTTATTTATTTTCATTCTTCCAAGAATAGGCAATAATTTCATTCACCAATCATTTGCAAAATTGTATCGTCACACAGACTCAAGAAGAGTGCTAGAGTAATAGTGATATTGATAAGATGAACAACATAATAGTTAAAGTAATTGTTAATGAACTTCAGGCATTTCTATAAAGCAGTTGGGTGATCATTTATATCAATTAAATCAACAAACAGAGGTGGTGCGATAGTAGCTATGGATAGCTCCCTGGAATAGTTTTTGACATTTTTTGACATTGTCACTACTCCAGAGAGCTATGGAGTAGCGTCTATACCGTGCGTGTAGCACGGCGTTTTGGGATTTTAAANATCTTGATACTGGATTCTCACAAAGAATTCATTGACAGTTAATGATTTATACTCTTGGACTAACTTGCCCATTTGGACGCATGGCAATTTCTTTTTACTTGGAGATGGCTCAAATTTGTTGCATGTGGGTTTATAGCGCCCTGCTATCATGGTTTAAGATACATAAAAATATTGAAACATTAAAAACATTTAACTTTTTAATGTTTTTAGAGCATGCAACCAAATTTCCCAATACTCAGCAACATTGGCTAGCACATAATGGATTTTTAAAAATATAAATTTCAAAGGTACATGTAAAAATTACTGAAAAGCTAGTAAATATCATTCAGTATTTTCACACAGTACAGTATATATCAGGAACATCTTAAAATGTGGAGGGGCTGTGTATTATTATATTATAAACTGCCATATCTGCCATACGTTGGCACGCATTTACTGGGGAAAATGGGGCTGCAGCCCTACTCAATCCCCTCCCCCTTCCACAGTCCCTGTTAAAGGGGGGGGGGGACTCATCTCTGGGTTTAATGTACTGTCAGAGGAAAAAGAAGATGAGGTGAACAAACTGAAAATTTGAGCAAAATCAAATCGTCCCAGAAAAAATGTTGGAAAGTAATGAAGTTTGAAAAATATGTTTCCTGTGGCTGATGAGGATCCATGAGGTCAGCAACTTTGATGGAATCTGTGACATCATGTCGCACACTTCTGAATTTCCCATTATTTCATTCTGTATACCGAATTCCACATTTTCCTCTTAATTAACAAAAGTCAACAAAATGTTTTATTTTTGCTTGACTTTAGCGTGTCTTAATCAATTCAATGTGTATTCTAGAAAGAAAAACAATGATCCCTCATTCCAAATTTTACATTTTATCAATTCTTAAATTTTATGTACAAAGTGAATGGGAAGACTGGTGTCAGCTAAAGCATCACAAATTATGCCATCATTGCCAACTCAAGGATCCCCATCGGTGGACATCATTAGAACTTTAAAGATTCATAACTTTTGAATGGATAAATAGATTTTGCTCATCTTTTCACAGTTTGTTCATCCATTTTTTCTTATTCATTAAGAACAAAATAATATCAGGGGTGGGTTCCCCTCTAAATATTTTTTGACATCAATAAAATGATAGAGTCATCCCTGTCTATAAAGACCACCCAAGGGAGACGGAAGACGGGTCCTTAAGAGCAGGCGGTCTCTATAGACAGGTTTATTTACTTGTAAATTGCTACAGTCAAACCTGCTTTAGTGACCACCTGTATAGAAAGACCGCCTGTCTGTAAAGACCATCTTTCTTAACTCCCTAGAATGCAAATTGCATGTAAATGAATGTGTCTTTTAAAAATCCACTTTTCTGTCTCCGTTTGGTGGTCTGTACAGACAGGTTTGACTGTAATAGGGAGTCAAGAAAGGTGGTCTTCATTGGCAGGTGGTCTTTATTTACAGGTGGTTGCTGAAGCAGGTTTGACTGTAGTACTAGTAGGATAAAGTACAATGGAACATACCATATCTTGCATAAACCTTGGGCTGAACTCCACTGCATTCCCTGATGAGGATGGGGAAACGAGGGTTGGCCTTCTTGATGTCAACATACTGCGTCTTAACCCATTCCCTGAAAGAAAACGGAACAGAAAAAATATAGATTGAAGGCCAAATTGAAGGCCAAATCATCTGTACATTATATCCTTTAGATAACAGAGTGTCAAACTCATAGAATGATCTGGTGAGGGGAGGGGGAAAGCGAGGGGTGGCCTTCTTGATGTCCACATACTGTGTTTTTACCTGAAAGAAAACATTTAATAAACATGGTGGAAAGTGCTAAACTATTTATCCTTTTAAAATCAGGGTATAAAACCTGACACATAGACTTGCAATTGATATCAATCGTGACAACTGATTGGAAATCTTTATGTTACAAGGCCCAGCCCAGTGATCCTCTGTGATTATATTGCCTTTGTCCTTTTCA
The DNA here is from genome assembly GCA_036244855.1 of Temnopleurus reevesii. Taxonomy (NCBI): domain Eukaryota; kingdom Metazoa; phylum Echinodermata; class Echinoidea; order Temnopleuroida; family Temnopleuridae; genus Temnopleurus; species Temnopleurus reevesii. The sequence goes on along the minus strand of BQKZ01006338.1, from coordinate 14,703 downwards.
TGGCAACAGGTAACCAAAATATCTGATAAGAATGGGAAAGGAATGCCATGAAGTGGTCAACCCTCTTGCGTCACTCTTCCCTATTTTACTCCACGTTCAACTTGAACGATCTTCTTCTTCTTCCCCTCCTCATCCTCCTCCTCCTCCTAAACTTCCTCTTCCCCTTCCTTCTCCTACTTCTTTCCCTTCTTCTTCTTTTACTTCTCCTCCTCTTATGCCTCCATCTCCTTTTGTCTCTTCTTCATTTCTCCTCCTCTTCCTTTCCCTTAATTCTCCCCTCTTCCTAGTCATCTTTCGTCTCTATTCTTCTCATTCCTCGACATCTACTTTATACTTCTTAATATCCTCTGCCTTCTCTAAGACTCTATCTATCTCCTTCTTTTCTACTCCTCATTTTTGTCATCTCCTTATCTTTCAGTTTGATCGATCTCCCCGTTCTTCTTCTAAACATCCGAAAAAACAATGAGAGAGCACTGTCATAGCTGCGCAACATTATAATAGAAGCTGATTTATATTTTATTGACATTTTATTTGTATTCATTCTTCCAATAATTTCATTCATCAAGTCACAGACACAGTCAAAGAGGCATAATCAAATGTACTGATATTGATATGATGAACAACGTAATAGTAACTGAACTTGAGGCATTTCTTTAAAGCAGATGGGTGATCATTTATCTAAATCAACAAGCAGATACGGCGCGAATCATAGATTTAGCCTTATGTTCTTGAGCCTAGTTACACGGATCACAACGAGTGGGACCAAAATTAGCACCAAATTGAATTTCATGAATTGAGATATTATGGGCACGCTATTGCTATCAGTATGCTTACCTCACGCCCTCACTTGCAGGTGATCGCTGACAAAGGTGAATTCTTAACTCTTTCAAGTGTTGGGGAAATCTCCGAGCCGCGGAGGCCATGATTTTGAGCTTGTTTTTTCCTAAAATTCACGGAAAATATATTTTTTGTTGCCTGTAGTGAATTTTGTCACGTGATGGCGCTGTTTAAAAATATTAAATGGGGTACGGGTACTGAGTACACACGAGTAAATAATCTCCCATAGGCTTACGTGCAAAATGGCACCCAATCAGACATTGATTAAAATAGAACCAATCGATAGATTTTTTGTTAAATTACAGGGCGCGATCGAAATATCGCGTTCTTTTGAAAAATTTACTTTATCGGCTCAAAAAAAAGTTTTGGTGGCTGAAATGAGACTAACCGATAATTTAGCNCCCCCCCCCCCCCCTTCGACCGTAAAGAATTGGCGCCGTGGTGAAGTAGACTCTCGCCTTTCAACTAAAGGGTCGCGGGTTCGAATCCCACCCATGACCCGTTTCCTTCAGCAAGACATTAATTGTGCTACACGAGACCCAGGTGGGGTAGATTGATACCTGGCAGGATTTTTTCCCCTTGAAATACAGCTGTACTGCCATAACCCAATGTAATTATGTTACAGTGTAGAGGGCTCAGGGACGACTGATAAAGTTAGTGTTAGGCACATATAAGAACATGTAATTAATATCATCATGGTTTGAACTAAATAAGCAACAGAGTAAAGGGGGTAAATGTAGGGAGTAAGGGGACTTATCCATCCTTAGCAGCTCATTGACCCGTACGTGTAGGATGTGAGCGCAGTTATTGCTCCTAAGATTCTGCACCTCTGAAATTGTGTTCAACTAAATTCTATAATTCTAATAGTTTACTCTGTCATATTCCTACCCAAGAAGCCTCACTTATAGTTTTAACCAGCTACTAGCTTAAACCAAGATAAATAAAATTTACTAATTCACAGTGAATTTTACAAAGCAACCGTCATGATTATTTATTGAATTCGGCAATCACTGCAGAAATTTAGCAAATACATGACTTGTATTTACTAAAAATCACCACTGACATCTGGGCATGTTTTAATCTCTTAAAAGTCCATACTAAAGATTATGGAGAGGAAACGTTTGTCCACCTGCGTTTGTCAAAGCGGAACTTACCTTAGCTGTTGAAAATTTAAAGTGACCTTTTTCAAAAGAAAGTGCCATTTGGACACAATGTCGGCACATATAGTTCAATAGCTCAGAAGATTCTATTTCAAAAGGCATAGGACATAAAATAAGTACCCGGTACTATTAACCCCAAATGGTGCGATTTGAACCTTTGTCAAGTTAATAGACCGGCAGCCAGCAAGGGTTAGCCTAGCTGGAAAGGTTACAAATTTTAATGTTCATGGATGCAAAGATCGTACTCTCCGATATTACGAATGGGCCGTCTGGCATGTCCTATCTGGTGGATGTGGCCATGGGAGGGGCCCAAAGTGGTCAAAAAAATCGGCTAGCCTAGCTGGAATGGTAACCGCACAGAACCTACGTCAAATGATTCGTCATAGTCCCGAGATATATGAATGGGCACTGCAAGACGATTTAGGTGGTGGAAAGGGCCCGCCAGACGCCCCTAAAATTTCGGTGCCCCATAGGGTTATGTACAAAATCAAGATTACATTTTTCCCAATAGGCATATGTACAAAATCAAC
>BQKZ01006337.1:0-13749 GCA_036244855.1 Temnopleurus reevesii | reverse complement strand
GATGTCACCTTGAAGCATGATAAATCATTGATCCGAGCAACAATATGACTGGGAAATGACCCTACCCTACCTCAAAGAAATGAGCCTTTCTTTATAATTCCAATGAAATTTTATTTGAATGATTGCCAATACCAGGATTCTGGATGAGTTTTGTTGACAAATTGTCAGTGTTGATTTGGAAGAAACTTCTGAGATTCTTCAGGAGAATAATAATGAAAAAGTACTGTCCTGGGATAAGATAGAGAGTTTAATATCTCTTCAAATTCCTTTTTTATTTTATTGATGTCACCTTGAAGCATGATAAATCATTGACCCGAGCAACAATATGGCATAGGAAATGACCCTATCCTACCTCAAAGAAATGAGCTGTTCTTTATAATTCCAATGAAATTTTATTTGAATGATTGCCAATACCAGGATTCGGGATTCTGAGTTTTGTTGACAAATTGTCAGGATTGATTTGAAAGAGTGTAATAATTAGATAATACTGTACTGGGATAAGATAGAGAGTTTAACATCTCTTCAAATTCCATATTTTTTTTTTATTGATGCCACCTCGAAGCGTGATAAATCATTGATCCAAGCAATAATATGACGTAGGAAGTAACTGTACCCCAAATGAGCCTCTCTTGATAATTTCAATTAAAATATATTTGTTGTAGTGCATCAGTGCCCGAAATCTGATGTACAGAGGGTATTGTTGACAAACTTTGGTGTTGATTTGACAGAAACTCCTGATTTTCTGAACAAGGATGGAATTTTTTTTTCATAGACGAAGATACTGGGTGTCATATTCCCTCAAATTTGATAGTTTGTGATTGATGCTGCCTGGAGTCCTAATAAATCATTTGCCCGAGTAATAATTTGACATACATTCGGGAAGTATCCCTCCCCCCCCCCAAAAAAAAAATAGTGAGTCTTCTTTATAATTCCAATGAAATTTTATTTGACTGATTGTCTATACCCTGATTCTGACGAATGCAAGAGTTTTGTTGACAAACTGCCGATAGTGATCCAAAAGAAACTTCTGAGTTAGAGGGTTTAACATCTCTTCAAATTCCATGTTTTTTCTGCATTGATGCCACCCTGCAGCATGATAACTCATTGATTTGGACAGAAATGTGACTAAAGGACCAACCCAACCCCAAAAGTTTTTAATTTTCCTTAAATTTTGTTTGACTTTCTGTCAATAGCAGGACTCTGACAAGTTTTGTTGACGAACTGTCAACATTGATTTGAAAGAAACATTGTGATTTTCTGCTGGAGGATGATAAATATTACATCATAAAAGAAGATACAGGTTATTATAATTCCTCAAATTTCTTATTTTCTGATTGTCGTCAGCTTGTGGCAAGATCTTTTTTGACCATTACAAATAATGAGGTATCCACATCCTTCCCTGAACAAAATGAATATTTCATTATAATTTCAATGAGATTTTATTTGGACTTCTGACAACAGGATTCTGACGTAGGCAAGGGTTTTGTTGACAAATTGTCTGTATGGATCTAAAAAAACCAACTCGAGACTTTTCTACCGCATCAAAAAAAATACAGGGTGTACATTGTAATGATTCATTCAATTCCGTACGTCGTGATTGATGCTGTTTTTCAGCAAGATACAATTTAAATGATAGATCGCGGGAAGCAGTTTGCCAAAAAATGTTTTAACCCCACCCCCACACTTTCTTTATAATTTCGATTAAATTTCATTTGACAGTTTGTCAATGCCAGGATTCTGACGTATACAAGGAGTTTGTTGACAAACTGTCGGTATTGATCTAAAAGAAACTTCTGACTTTCTGCAGGAGGATAATGAATTCTAATGTATGGAAAAAGATTGATACAGCGTACAATAACTCCTCAAATTCCCTTTTATGCGATTGATATCACCCTACGGCAAGAGAAATTTTTCACCATGACAGGATGTGCTTAAAGGCTGGGTCTGGGTAGTTTGCAAGCACATACCCTAGACTTTCGGTGTGTGCATGCGCAGATCATGATACAGGGTGTGCATATTGTTTGACTACATCACACACATACAGCATTGCTCTACCCTTGGGGAGAGCATGCAGACACACAATGAATACCCTGTATCACTCTCTGTGTGTGCGCACAACGAAACCCAAGGGTCTGTTCTGGCAGACTAGGGTCTGGGCGAGAAAAATGTTGAACTGGTTAAAAGCAGAAAGATCAGATGAACGGGTTTGAACATTTTTGAAGCAAATTGGACAATCAATAAAGAAAGTTCTGAATGTTTCAATGATTTCACTCAACAGTGATTTTTCATGCAAATCAGCAACTTTGGGTCACATATGTTATGATGTACAACTGTATGGCATGTACTATTCGCCTACTTATACTATATTATGACTTCTGTTTATAAGAATTTTTTCAACCGATAAATGCATATTTAAAAAAGAACTAAAAGGTTAGATCAATCAATGTAACTGCACCCATGTATTTATTGATGAAAAAAGTTTTTATCAAGATTGCGTTATTTTTTTTTTCAAAGGGGGGATTTAAAAGCAATAAGCTATAATTAACTGCTTGCAGAGAAAAGCATGACATACATCATCACACGTTACCAAACTTTGCCCAAAATGCGTTGTTGACTGATATCATTAAAATATTCGGAACTATTCTGTGTCCAACATGTTTCAAACATTTTTTTTTATCTGTGCTTCTCAGGGCTGCCAACATTGGAGAATTGTTGAGAGTGAGATTCTAAGAGGTGCGAGGGAGCGAAGCGACCAAGCCCAACCGAGCGAAGCGAGGGAGGGGGGAGAGGGTGTGGGAGGGGGGTGTCCCCCCTCCCACGGTGTGGAGCTTTTTCATTTCTCAAGGTGAAATTATGTGATCTGGTGCATAGTTTATAGGGTATTATAACATATTTCCTAAGGTATTATGAAGAGAGAAAATTTTACAGATTTACATGCATAGTAAATGACAAACCCTAAACCTTGTGGACAAATCCAACACCAGCATCACTTACTTGGTAATGTCCTTTACTGCTTGGAGACGAGGAGACAAGGAGACGATTCAATTGTGACTGTGAGTTAACTTCACATCTACCGGAGATGTTCGCCATCACGAACGTGGGCTGCTGGGCTAGACGCGTAGCCGTAACTTAGGCAGGGGTCAGGCCTACGAGGCGCTATTGCGTTTGTAACTCTATGCCATGGCTAGCGCTAGTACTAATTAAAATTTTCATTCTCGAAACTCACTTTTAACCCCTCTCATCATTTTTAAACATTATTAGGCTAGGCCGCTAGCAATAGCATTAGAATAATTTACAAGATACGAACCGTGAAATATTTGCTATCCAGACCTTGTCAGCGGATCAACAGTCAGTTTTCCCTGGCTAGCTGGCTGCGCTGCTAATTCAATTATTTCAAATTGAAGCTGGACCGACCGCGCTGGACGTACGTACGTGCGTATGCGGACCGTCCGATCCGCCCAAGCTAGGGCGGCGGGGTATGTGGCCGGCCTACGGTGCATTACCATCGAGCCTACACTAGCTGGCTTGCTAGGTATGCGCGGATCAGAAAATGAAACATGACGCATGCAGTGCACGCATATGCGCAAAAGGCGGGAAAACTTCACAGCTTTTGACGAAAGGCGGGAAAACTTTCACAGCGCTTCCTAGATTTTTTATTTGGGCTTTATTTCATTGAAATCTGTCATTATTTTTTTCTTTTTGAGTTATTTTAGATTCGTGCGTGAGAAATGTCATTATTAGCGTGAGACCGTGAGAAATGAGTGAAATGCGTGAGTCTCGCGCTCAATGCGTGAGTGTTGGCAGCCCTGGCTTCTAACCAAAGTAAGATTTTGTGTGCTTTTATGTGCTTTTAACCGAAATAAGATTTTTTTTCTGGCCTAGACTCAATCTTTGATAAGAAGTAACCAAATCCTCCCAAACAAAATGAACCTTTCTTCATGATTTCTATGAAGATCTATTCGGTTCAGAAATCAACACCTGAAATCTGACATACCAAGAGTTTTGTTAGTAAACGAAACCGTTGATAGTGATCGAAGCCCTTGAATTCTTTTATTCAATTGAATAAGACTTACATTGAGTTAGAAGGAGTTACGTCTCGTTCACGATCGACGCACAGAGTCTAATTCCGAGGGAGGTACCGTACGTGGCTTCTTGAATGCATGCCTGTTCTTTGTATGCACGTCCCTATATCTTAAACGCATTAATTAGGCTTTGCACAAGTTGTTTCTTTTTTGATTTATTATGAGAATCCTTTGAGATCTAAAATTCAACATTTTGAAAAATAAACATGTTTGTAATAATAGAGCATGTTTAGAGGAGTTGGTTTTGTGTATACTTCCGACATCAGCAAGTTAATCATTTTTGGCCTCAGATATCCTTTAAATCATCATGTAAAACATAAAGGATTAGTGAAATTTACAAAATTCAGGAGACTCCTAATTTAGTCAAAAAGTTGTAATTTTCTGAAATATCACTGGCTGAATTAGCTATACAGTCAACTCTGCCGAAGTTGAACTTGTCTGAAGTCGAATTATTGCCTAAGTTGATGCAATTTAAAAAAAACCCACAATCCAATTAATACATGTGTTAGTCACCTCTTTTCTATTCAAATTTCTCTCAATTCGAATAGATTCTTGGGTTCCAAGAGATTTGACTCAGGCATAGTTGCCTGTATTTTTTTTTATTTGTTGCAATATTAGTTATTACCTGTAAATACAGACAGTATTGATCGAAAGAAAGGTAGCAGATTCCCAGCAATTCCCACTCAATATGCAAAACGCATGCATTTTCGTGGGACATGTTGGGACACTGTTCCCTTTATTTCAATCAAAACTGGAAGTGCAACTTTTTTGCTTGCTTTCTTCCAATTACATGTACGACCCAGTTTTGTGTAACGGATGAGTGCACATGTAGGACGAGGACTGTCACCTGTGGAATACAAAGGGCTTTTTTTTGCTGTTGTGTAAACAAATCAACGAAGTCAAAAATAGAAAAAAAAGTAATCAATCAATCGGCCTTAATAGAAATTGTACAGCAATGTGAAGGTCAAGATCGTGACTTGACTAAAATCACTATTGTGTAATTTACTTTTACAAAATTTACTTTTATCAAAGAAAATTGGGTCAATACGCATGACAAGTCGTGAAATAAAAGGCTTGCTTAGGCAGGAACAGGTAAATAAAATAGAACTCCGTCAAAGAAAAAAGGTTCAATACTACAAGTCGTGAAGTATGGGAGGCACAAAAGCATATAAAGTAAATAAGTCCCTGTCAAACGATGTTGATATAATTCAATGCCCTTTGAAAGTGAATGGAGAGAATTTTTGTGTTTGCTTGTCCTAGATTTCATATCTCTTTCCTACAAATTTTTTACCCTTTTTTCCAAATCTACATACTGTATGGAAACAATATTTTTGTGTAGGCTTTTTCCCAATTTCTTATTTTTCCCGAAAATTACTGTCCCCTCTTCGCAATCCACACACTAAAAGGAAAGAATATTTTGGGTGTGCTTTTTCTAGATTTCATATTGTTTTCTACACAATATTGTCCTTTTTTCAAAATGTACATTTTCAATGGAAAGATTATTTTGTATCTACATTTAAAATACTGTCCCTTTTCACAATCTACACACCAAATTGAAAGGATATTTGGTGCCTGCGTTTTTTAAATTTCAAATTTATTCCCTTCAAAATGCTGTCAGTTCTTCTCACAATCTATGTATGGAGATGGAAATTTATCTATAGTTGTTTTTTTTTATGAACTTTTGGAATCATCTTCTCTTTCTGCATGATTTGTCATCTATTCTCAAATTTGCTCACAAATATCAGCCATTTCCTGTACATTGTAAAGTGTCATAGAAGAAAGATGTAAAATTGAAAGAAATATTGATATCTGAACAATGGTATCGTAAAGTAGAACTAATATGCAAATTCTTTGATGTGATTCTTTCGGCATTTACCTTGAATATTAGCTTCTGGGTTTTGCTGTTTTAAAAGAAAAAAAGATGGATGTTTGTGAAAAAAATTTCTAGAAATCAGAAAGATACTTCTTTTCTTGTCCAAGGATTTCAAAATTTTCTTAAAATTGTAATGCTGATCTCTATAAAGCTTTTAATGCATATAGCAGTAATTATGTCAAATATGTTTATCCAGTTCTGATTTCTTATGTAATGCGGAATGAGTTACATGTACACGTTGTCTAAAATAAACTGGCATCTGGACATTGCAAGATTTATTCATGCTCGTAGCACAAAAAAGGAGAAACATTTTTCTTATCATTTGAAAAACTTCTCACGGATTCGGGTACTTTGGAAAAGTAGCCTTGTCCTCAAACGAATAGAGATGCAACAAAGCTGTTAAAGTTATGCTTACTGTTGATAGCGTTTAGAAACCATTTCACTTTGTTTATTCTTCAACAAATGAATTTACAGAACATATTCAAAAGTGTATACATGTAGGTATAATAGATCCTAATGGGATAATTACTGCCCAAAGACTATCATTAAATAATGAAAGCCAGGACAATACTGAAGGATAATTGCTCTCAAAAGACTCCTACCTAATTTTCCAAATCTGATAAGTGACCAAAAAATTGTATACATTTTTTTTCAGTTGTTGTACACTAAAGGCTGAAACATGATTTTTTTTTAGCATGATGGGAAGTGTAAATGTTGTAAAAATACTGCAGAAGTTCACTATTAGAGGGGTATCTTAGAACCCCTGTCATGAGTTGATTTGATGAGAAAAATATGTTGTTTTTTTATTTATATTTTTTTATTCATGCCTGAATTTCTGTGTGAATTTTTCCATGGAATCTTTAAGTTGCACTGTAAGGGGGTGTTGTTCAAAAGTTGCCATTGATCGCAAGTTGCACTTGATCGGAACGTACCAATCAAAGCCATTGTTTCATGCGCGTCTTGTTAAATGCGCGCACCACATGCGCGAATAAAAATGCGCGTAACAATTTGAAAAGTTGCAGTTGATTGCAGTTGATTTTGAACCACACCCCCTTAGTCAGTGATTATTCATGTTTGGTCAATACAAAAGTAAATCATGTACTTGTCTTCGTGAATAGTAAATTATAGATGCAGAATAGATAATAGCATGCAGGGAGGCGTTTCACCAAGATAAGAAAGACTTTACGCACGACTTTACGCTCGACTGGTATCCCTTCTTGCGCTGAATGCGCGTAATATTATGAATGATTACGCGCAAGAAGGGAGACCAGTCGAACATAAAGTCGTGCGTAAAGTCTTTCTTATCTTGGTGAAACACCTCCCAGGTGTGACTCTTGTTCAACATTTTCCGAAGAATAAGAAGGATCGAGATTTCTTTTGTGTCCAACTACCTGTTGTAATTGTTGGAATCTCTGCATCTGGATTTCCCCCCACCTCACGTGCAGGCCCGGCCCGGATAGGCACGTGCACATGCATCGAGTTGTATCTTATTCAGGCATTATTTGTCGGAACCAATAGGTAGCTCAAGGACGCATTAAGACTTGATTATGTAAGTCCAACAACAACAAAAATAGCTATCTTTTCACTGTGAGCAAAAGTGATTTGGGACAAAGTAAACAACTTCGTTCAAGCAGTATAATAGCACGTGCATGTGCATCTAGTGGTATCTTATTTAGGCATTATTCTTCAGAACTAATAGGTTCCTCAAGCACGCATTATGAGTTGATTAGGTAAGCACAGCAATAACAACAACAACAGCGACAAAAATAGCCCTCTTTTCACTGTGAGCAAAAGTGATTTGGGACAAAGTAAACAACTTCGTTCAAGCATTATAATAGCACGTGCATGTGCATCTAGTGGTATCTTATTTAGGCATTACTCTTCAGAAATAATAGGTTGATCAAGCATGCATTATGACTTGATTATGTAAGCACAACAACAACAAAAATAGCTCTTTTTTCACTGTGAGCAGAAGGGATTTGGGACAAAGTAAACAACTATATTCAAGCATTTACAAAAACATGTGCACATGTTGCATCTAGTGGTATCTTATTTAGGCATTACTCTTCAGAAATAATAGGTTGATCAAGCATGCATTATGACTTGATTATGTAAGCACAAGAACAACAACAACAGCGACAAAAATAGCCCCCCTTTCACTGTGAGTACAAGGGATTTGGGACAAAGTAAATAACTTCATTCAATTAAGCATTCACAATAGCTAGATACACTTATAAGAAATTTCTTTCTTATTTTGCTTAGAAATGTCATACTGGCGTCTCACATTATGGGGATTTACTAATTGATGCAAATTTTATTTGTATTTTGTACACATAGGTTGTTCTTTATAACCCAAAAGCTTGCCCGATGCTTTCCTATCATAGCAATGCTTCATATATGCAAACTGGATTCCAATTATTGTACCTAATACATGTACCACGTAACTTCGGCTGTCGTCAAGAAACTTGATTTTCTTGATTTTGCCCAAAATGCATTGATCTTTTGATTTTTTAGAAAGTTATAATATGTTCAGATTGGGCATTTTTCAGAGGTTTGGTCTCTGGGAGACAAACAAACAATTATTCTTCCGCCCCCTTTTAATATGGGCAGTGATCTGATGTTAAGGTTATTGGTGATCGAAGGGGAAAAAACCTTGACGAAATACATTTTATTGGTTGTTGAAATTTAAGACATATTATACTGTAGAACAGCAATAAAATGTTGGATTTTGGAGTCATAGATGAAAAAAGATGTAAATGTATCCAATTGATAGGTAAAAGTTATCAAGATTCGTCTGTTTTTTTTAATGTGGCATTACATTAGTTTGAGTAGATGTGGTCAAAGGTTAAAAAATGAAGAATAAGATATTGGATGTTAATGGAAGAACGTTCGGGAATGTTGTTACTAATAAATCAAATACAAATATGAATAGATATACAGTCAAACCTCATTATAAAGAGCACTGATATAACAAGCTCTCGTTATAACAAGGTAATTTTCCTGGTCCCATCTCTTTGTATTTTATTGTATTTTGACCCTGATATAACAAGATTTCAATATAAAGAGGTAATTCCTCTGGTCCCAGCGACCTCGTTATAACGAGGTTAGACTGTATATGATAAATTTATAATCTGAGAAAGTGGAGGCACAAAATGTGTATTTCTTCAGAAAATGGAGGGATGAATTTTGACTGAGGTACGTGCACGATGAATGTTTTACACTACTCAAAGAAAATTTGAGATCATTCTATTAATCATGCCACTCCAGAATGGTCACCTTTTTTCAGAATGTGCACTGGAGGAAGAGACATCATTCAATTACTTAAAGTGAAACCAACCCCTGGGATTATTGTGCTCTCATGAGGAAAAATCAGATGAACAAACTGTGAAAATTTGAGCAAAATCGGACAACCCGTTCAAAAGTTATGAATTTTCAAAGTCACACAGATATGACGATCCCTACCGCTCATGGGGATCCGTGTGATCAGCAAATTGGACGGAATCCGTGACGTCATGTCGGACAACTCCTCATTCACTCTGAATAAAAAAAATTCACATTCTTTCCTTTTTTTTGGAAAAGTCAACAAAATGCTAATTTTCAATTGGGGTATAGCATTCTGTATTGAATCTGCATGTATTTTGAGAAGAATGATGTTGCAACCTTACTCTAAGTTTTACATTAATCCATTAAAAAAATTCTATGTACAAAGTGAATGAGGAGTTGTCCGACATGACGTCACAGATTCTATCGAATTTGCCGATCACACGGATCCCAATCAGCCGCAGTGATCGTCATATCTCCGAAGCTTTGAATATTCATAACTTTTGGACGCGTTGTCCGATTTTGCTCAAATTTTCACAGTTTGTTCATCTGATTTTTCTTCATTCAATGAGAGCACGGTGATTCCAAAGGCCAGTTCCCCTTTAAATCACTTAAATGTGAAATTAGCTATGTGTTTTTGATGGTATTCAAAATAGTTGCATTTGACTATATCCAGATAATGGAAATCTTTGATTAAGAATATTAAAAAAAAAATGCCCTTACTTCAATTTTGAAATTGGTCCATTTTTGAAAAAAAAATGACATTATTTCAAACAGCAATTGTCCATTTTTGAAATTTTATTTCCACAAAGTGAACCGGAGTTATCCTTGAGAACGTCACAGATTCTGACAATGTTGCAGGCATACAGGATCCCCATAAGCGACAGAGATCATGTTGAAACTTTCAAAATTCATTGAACAAATTGGAAGATTTTGTTGAAATCTTCACTGCTTGAAAAATACCATTTGTATTTTTACCATTTCTTTGTATATGATACATATGGAGATGAAAGTAAAACTTGAAATTGAAATTGAAATTGAAATTCAATTTATCTTCATTCACAGAGAGCATGATAATTCTGGGTGTTAATTCCCCTTTAACTTTTTTTTGAGTGTCTACTTAATAATTGGAGCAAGTACATGCATTTTATTTCTTTTCTTTTCTTTTCTTCCAGATGAGCAACTCCCAGAAATGAGGGCAAGGATTTGTTTTGACGCAGTGCCACAGCAGGAGAGAGAATTACGTTGTTAAAATTGGCACAGTTCTCTAACGGAGCAGAAGAGAGCAGAGCAGTTTAAGAGTGAATAAACAAGCCAACTATAAAGAAAAGTCATGAAGCGTTAAAATAACTCAGCAGATTGCTTCCTTTTCTTGAATTGAACACAATCATCATACTCTAGTTTTATTAATTTATATTATCCGGAGAGAATGATGCATTCTTCTAAAACTACAGATTGAGCATTACGCTTTTCATTGTAAGTCATGATTAAGTCTTCAGATGCTGGAACATTTATGGATTTTGTCTGAGTGAAATTGATTTCACGAGATGATGACAAGACAAGATGATTAAGATGCATAGAATTCTTCAATCGTAAAAACAGAGCATTTTCATCTCTTTTGTGATTTTAATTGATCCCTGAGGCACTTTGAAAAGAGTTCAGACTACAGCAAAGACAGTATTTTTACGTAAGTCAAGATGGTTGGCCAGCTTAGGCTCAAACCACACATCGAACAATGGGAAGGGGACGATGAGGTCACTTTCTACGCCGCAAACGTCCGAAGACCTGGCGAGTTACGTAATCTAGCAACCGCATCCTCATCGTCGTCATCCTCCTCCTCTTCGCATTCTAGTTCGTCTGATCTCTCAGGAAGCGAAGATGGCTTGCAGAGCAGCAATACGGCCAATGCAGTGCTGGACGCGCTACGCACAAGGTCGGACTTGTGTTCCCTGACGGAGAGCAGGGACGTGAAGGTACACCCCTTCTGGTTGAAGATCGGTAAGATCTTCTCCAACGTTCCGGTCAGCGTGTTCACTCTGATCGCGATATCCGCGGTGTCCATCATCCTAGGAACATTAGCCGTCATGGTGGTCAAGCCCGCGCCACAGTGGGACAAATCGCTTGATGCCTTCGAGATTCCAAACCATCCGTCCACTCTCAAACGCGAGATGCTCGAGCTGGCCACGAAGGATACTCGTGTGCCGGATCGCTCACGGAGAAGTTCGCCACTGAAGGCTGATCCTGCTGAAACAGGTGCAATTGATTTTGGTGAGGGCGCTGTACAATATGGACAAAGTCCAAAGGGCAGGGATGATCCTCATACAAATCACATTAGAACAAAGTTGAGCCGTCATGAAGACGTAGGGGTAGATCTACCAGAAGATGTATTCAGCCCAATCCCAACGGACCACCTCTTGGATGTCAACAAGCAATTGGCGCATCGTAATCAACAGCTCAGCGAGGACAGTGATAAACTCAACAAAGATGATAAACAACTCCAAAAAGATAATCATCAAGCATGGAAATATTTAGAACAATTCAACAGAACTAAGGACCAGTATGGAAAAGACCAACTCAGTAAAGACCAACTCGGCATTGTTGAACAACTCATGCAAAACCATAAAAAGCATATTACCGAAGGTGCACTTCAAAATCAAAATAGAACTCTTAAAATCACCTCAACGTCTGTCAACTCCAGTATTCCTGAAGAGGACTTGAAGCGGTTGCTTAGGCACAGTGTCAACAAATCTTCTGCAGAACAGAGTGTCCAGGAACATTCTACAGGACACAGCGTCCAGAAACGCTCTGCAGGACTCTCAGTCCGAGTCCATTCCTGGCGTCTACAGCTAGTCTACATGGCCAAAGGAGACGACCTGAACATCTTCACGCCGGAACGCCTCCAGACGATCCATGACATCGAGATGGAGATCATGAGGCAGCCTGGATTCACCCGGTTCTGTTCCAGGTCTTCTTCATCCTTCACGGATCCAGCTCTATCCAGGGTCGGCCACTGCCTTCCTCCGAACTCTCTCATGACGTATTTCTTCCCTTCGCAAGTCGATGGCATGGTGAGTCTTTTAGTTGACCTAGAAGAGAAAGCTACCGTTGACTTGTTTCCCCATAGGAATATTACGTGGAAACAGGTAAAGCCCCGGTCACATAGGACCCCGGAAGCAACACGATTCACCACAAATCTTTGTTAATTAACAGTTAACTGCCCCAGAACAACGAGTCGGGGTGAATCGTGTTGCTTCCGGGGTCCTAATGTGACCGGGGCTTAAACGGTAGCTTTCATTTCTGGGCTCAACTGTGATATTCTACCCTATCAAAACTCAGGTTGAAGACTTAACACCCACTTGAAGGTGTACCTGTCGTGTAACACCAGAGTAGTATCGATCCAACACCAGTGCTGAACTTAACTGCTTCCAATGGTGTAATTTTCATATACAGTCAAACCTGTCTATAGTGGCTACTGTCTATAGTGACCACCTGTCTATAGTGGCCTCTTAGATTGATTCCCTTCAGGTGAAAATGCATGTTATAGGACCTGTCTATAGAGGCCACCTGTCTACAGTGGCCACTTTTTCTGTTTCCCTTGGGGTGGCCTCTGTAGACAGGTTTGACTGTATTATTTTATGTTTCTTTGGTTTTAAGAACACAATATTAATTTCATTCCATTTCAATTTCAATAACGATCCATCAAATTTATTGTTTGGTGTTGCTACTTTTCCGGCAGCATAGCATAAACCGCTTCTTTGAAAAAAATTCTCATTGGTTACTGGTCAACGAAGATCTTGATTGACCAATTTCATTAGCGATAATCACTGCTTCTGTATGTTATGGGGGCCCTGGTGTTTCACAATAGTTACCAAAACGGTTTTAAATCATCATCCTGGCTTTTGCAGATTATACTGTGGTAAGCCAACATTCCGACCCAAATATTCACCATTAACATGAACACCAAAAAAATAATCATAGTACATTTGTGTAGTTCTATTGCAAATAATAGTCATCCTATAGTAAAACCTTAAATATTTCCTAAAGATAAACCACAATGAATAATTCACATGTATGTGCATTGGGGAAAATGAACCAAAAGCAATGGAAAAGAAATAAGATCATCTCCATCTGTAGCTGTTTTTAAAAACTTAGTTGAAAACTCATTTATCATTTCTTGAAGCTTTTCAATAATATGTTGTACCTTTATGCATTATTTTTGTAACAATATCCACAGACCTTAACATTACAGCGCAGTAGAGTATATCCATATAGTGACTGCGCTATATAAATTATCTCATTATTATTTATTACGATCTAACTTTATTTAAAGTTTATGGTTAAACATGAAATAAATAGGATAGACTTGCGTTAACAAAGGCTGTGATGTACTGCAATCATCGTCTTTTTGGTGCCAAAACTGCTCCAAGATTACCTTGGATAATAATGAATCGGAATGGAAGGGGGGAAGGATAA